>CAODLS010262128.1:0-17880 GCA_948243855.1 Flueggea neowawraea
TTCTTACCTTCAGAATCGCAATGGAAGTGCTAAGGAGTGATTGCAAGTGCAGAGGAGTAGTTGAGAGAGTGATTTCGGTGGTTGAGATGAGTTATGACAGAAGAGTCGTTGGTGGGTGTACTTATAGATGCTCAGAACTGAAACATGGCATTTCATTTAATGCCCGTGGAAAAGGCCCATCTATGTGTGTTGAACCTTTCTCTACGCACATTGACCGAGTACTACGTGTATAGACAAAGCTCCTGTGCGCCTAGACGGTAGATCTGGCGACCTGTCCCTCACAGATCCAGGATCAACGTTCACACCACTTAGTGCTATACACGTAGATCACCATGCTCACCACAGTTCCAAGTCCAAATCACATCCGTGCGTTGACGTCTCCAACGCACACAGACGTGCGCAAGCACATTCACGGTCTGGATCAGACATCCATCTACACACGTAGTATAATCACCTACGCATGTAGAGGACCCCTGACCTCAATCTATGCGCGTAGAACGCTCCTCAACGCACACAGATGACCTGCTATGTGCTTTGCACACACAAACCACCTCCAAACATTCTCGATAGAAGTTTAACACCTCGAAATCCCGAATTTCCCTGAAGTCTTGATGGAATACCATCAAATTTTGGTCAAAGCGAACGGGATATTACAAGTTTGATCAATTGTTATTTTATTCACATTGTTCAAATTACTAGGTTCACACTTGCTCACATATTCGATTTGCGCTCCTTTGAATTCACACTTAGGATTTCATTGGCTTCCTCCTCCATGATTGCATGGAAGTTTTATTAATTATATTTATCAAAATGTTATTTTATTTGATGAATATTTCTTATTCTTATGTTTCAATATGTATTCTTTAATACGTCTATCATGGAGGCTTGTATGGTTATTTCCTCGTTCTATTAGTGTGAATTTGGTTAGTTTTAGGTGTTAAGTTTTACTTATACGTTGACTTACATTGGTCCAGTTAATTTAGAAGGGTTAGCCGAATTTTTATATGAACTAATCCTTGGTTCCATAATATTGAGATAAATATTTCAAATCAAGGAAAAGTATTTGTAAATTAAAATGCATAAAGTACATGGTTGCGTATGCATTTGTTATTTTTTTCATACTTATACTACTAATATACTTGCTGATTAAGTAGCAAGCTCACTCCTTTGTGACTATTTTTCTGGTGTATAACTCATTTAGTGGTCTAATCTGCATTTCAAGGTGCATGCTCAAGATTCTATCAGGTTGGGCTAACACAATGCTTTGGGTTTGGTTTTGTTAGTCATTTTCTTTCTCCCTTATCTATCATAGTATTTATTTGTCTTGTAAATATCAACATTGTTATGGTAATGTTCAAGACTTGATGTTTTAGTTTGTATATCCTTTTAATTATATGAATAGAAACTTTTAAAACTTGAACTTATTTTAATGTATATAAAAATGTGAATACTCTTACATAGTCATAATTTAATTAATGAAATCACAGCTACCTTTTGACCCATTTTGGGATTTAGTTTGACATTGAGTTACAGTTCCGTGACCTTAGGTGACTTGATGTGATGAACGTAAAGGTTATGTTATGATTTTTTTTTTATCTTATTCATTTCCTAATATGATATTGCAATGAATTGGCTTATTATGAATGTTATAAAACTGGGTCTAACATGGCCTTTGAAAATTTAACTAGTTTAGGGAGTGATAGGTCTCACTTATCTTGAAAAGTGAGGAAGGTCGTGCGAGGTATTCAAGCCTAGAAAAATGACTGAGTTTGTAAAGGTTCTCATTTGAACATTGAAAAGTGATTGCGAATTTGAAGGCTTTTGAGGGACATGTATAGAGGAAAAATCCTAAATGGGTACTTAAATAGTGGACATAGTTAAAAGGTTTTTGAAATAAATTGCCCGCATTTATCTTTCTCCTCCTCATTTTTATTCATTTACAAGCTTCCACAAAACCAATAAACTTATACAAATCAAACAGAACTATGAATAGCTGAAGAGATCGAAAAGAATTGGTTGAAAAGTGCCAATCTACACTATTCAACTCCTTTCTAGTGTGGATACCTACTCCAACGAGTAGTGAGAGAATGAATCTCTACTTCTCCACTATGTGAGACTTTTAGAATTATGATAATATCTTCTAGTACACTTATTACGTTTTATTGCTCTTCGAGATTTTGGCTTTGATATGTTTGCTATCTTAGCTAGCCGTCCTATTATCTTGTATGATTCAACCCACGAAATTGGATTTGAAAAGCAAGCAATTTCAAAATTAAGAATTTCGAGTAAGAAAAGAAGATGTGTTTGTTATATCCATTGGTAGGTCAATCACGTCATTTGATAGAAGTGTCGCTTGAGGATATCATTGACTTGATTGTGGATATACAATAGAAGATCAAATTATATTTCAATTGAGAGATTTAATAATGAGATATTACGAAATTAACAATATATTATATCTCGTATATCATTTATTAATCATGGGTAATAGCTACTATGTTATTCTTAAATATTAATATATGCATAATGATGAGCTCCCCAATTGCTAGAAGGCCCATTAAATTGTACGATTCATTTGTCAAGCATGAATGTGATTTGGCAAGAGATTTAATCCACATTCATCCCATCATGTACAAATGAGAGATGTTGAAAATTGGACGGAAAATCACACTTTTATAACAATTAAAATATTGAGTTTAAAAAAAGTTTTTCAACAATACCAATTTTGAAAAATGTCAGAAAAAAGAGACTAATTTGACAAATGACACGTTCGCGAGAAATCACGATATTTTCGCAAGAAATTCTTTTCTACAAAATGGATTTCAGCTAAAAAAAATTAATTTTTCAGAGATCTTCAAATGTCTTCAAAAGGTCTCCCAAGGTTTTCAGAGGTCTCCAAAAAGTCTCCAGATGTCTCAAAAAGGTCTATAAAAGATTTTAAAAAAGGAGTTCATAATTTTTTTATAAAAAAATTAATTTAATGAATTTTTGGAGTAATATTTTTTTAAAATAAAGCTGAATTATTTTATATATATGTATTTGGTCTACACAACAATTACAAAATTTAATTTAATTTAATGGTAATTAATTTAGTATACAAAAATATACAAAGGTCTTTAATCTACAATGATCTACAAAGGTCTTCAAAACATCTTCAGAAGGTCTACAAAGGTCTTCAAAAAGTCTTTCTAGATGGTCTTCAGAAGGTCTCCACAGAGTTTTCAGAAGGTCTCCAAAGGTTTTCAGAAATATACACAACATCAATTTTAGATTTACATAGCCACCAACACCAAATTAATCTTCGCCACCATCAACATTAAAAAACAAGAAGCTAGAGTTTGACAAACCCTAGCCGTCATCGATACCACCACAAAACTCAATGAAAGCGCAACCTGCACAAAATCAATCTTTAAAATCATACACATAATCAATCAACACAAATTTCTTCAAAACCTAAATCCATTAATGCAATAAACAAACATTATTAAACAAACACAAATAAAATCAATACAATTTCTCATCAAAACATTTACAAGATAAATCCAATTAGAAGCACTGAATAAAAATTTATATATATTTTCAGCTATTTCATCATCGGGGGATCAACTCGAAGACTTGGAATCTAACTCTGCATCAAGGAAGGCAGCGAAGTCGTCAATGCTAGAGGGATGCACCTGTGAATATGTAACAACACTCATCTGAACACACGAAAGACGACACAACAACATTCATAATCAACCAAACACCTTATATTGCCACTATTTCAGTCCGCAATAACTAAAAAAAGAAGGAAAATCGATCATTCTGCTCTAGTCTACAAAAACTAACTTGAAAGCAAAAAGTTGGAACAGATCTGCAATGATCAAGAGCAGCACGACCAAGAAATTTGCTCCTCATTGTTAGCCTCTCATTAATTTGCAAAAATAAAGCAAAACCTAGCCTCCATCTACCTCGATCGATGCCGCCTCCTACTAGGGCTTCTCCGTCGCTCAGACTTTTGATTCTCCTCTAGAACAGATCTGCAACCATCACAGTCAAATCTCTCTCTGGTTTCATGTCACAAGTGGAGGAAGAAGAGGTTATGTAGGAGTAGGAGACACGACGAACACATGCGGAGGAAATGTGAGGAGGAACTGCCCTTCGCGAACAGTGAAGACAAGAGAGGTGAGAGGGAGAGAAAGAGAAAGCGACAGATGAAGAGAGGAGAGTAGATGCAGAAAAGGATCGTGATGAAGAAAGAGAGAGGAGGAGAGATAAGAGAGAAAAACGATTTTTTGGGTGGAGACAAGAAAACACATTTAAGGATAAAAATGTGGTATTTCTCAAATTAGCATTCTAAGATATGGCACATTATAGAATATGTATTTGTATTGTGACACGCTGGATTACAAAGCATGGAGTGCATATGCCAAAATTGAGTATTTAATTGTGACATACCACATAATTAACTCGAAATCGGATGGATGCCTATGATGGATGAGCCCAATTCGATTTTTTTTTTACCGCACAACTACATATGGCAGTTACTTGTGAGTATTGCAATTGCCATAAGAGATGTGTATGCATATGGGGAGGTGCGCAATAGAAAAGGGAAGGGAAAGACACTTTCCCGTTTGGTCCCTCTTGCAAAGAAAGAATCATAAACAATCCCCCTACATATGGATTAGTGATTGAAACGTCAATCTACAATCTTTCTCAATCACAAAGACACTTAAATCATGGATAGTGTACAATTTCCATTCATGATTTGTTCTGACTAAAGATCTAATAATTCAATCGAGACACTCTAAATGCTACGGTAAAACCTATATATATTTTTGCAACCCAATTTATTTTTCTACAATCTTATATGCATAATAATAGAAGCTCAAAATGATCGCATAAGCACTTAAAGAATTATATTCAGACACATTTAGTATTGAGTTAATTATGCCACATGTCATAATTAATCAGTAAATTTGCACAATAAAAATATTAATTTCGTATTTTATAAAATTCTAGAATTCTAAAACTTAGATTTAGAAATGCCACAATCATGAATCTGAATCTAAAAGATGTCATCTTTATTTAATATATAACATTAAAAATCTCATTCCAGTATGATATTTTAGTCTATCTATTTCTCTCGCTACCACCCTCTCCTCTCTCTACACTCTTTGCTCTCTCCTCTGCCTATCTCTCACTTCGCCATTCTCCTCCCCTTCTCCTCTCCTCCTCTCTCAACAAACCCTAGCCGTTGTCGTCTTCTCCTCTTCCTCCTCGGCAAACCATAGCTGCCGCCAAGTTGAAGCTCAAGCCGCAATCGAAGAGCTCCTTGCCTCGGGTCGCAGATCTGGAATCGAAGCTTTGGTCTTGCCGTCATTGATCTGTTTCGTTTTTTTTGTTCACTTGTGTCTTAAGCGTCATCGTTTTTTCATTTCTGCAACAATGAGTTGCTATTGCGTGCAGCTGTTGCCGCAAGTACTTAAAAAAAACGATGTTAACATTACAACAAGTTTTAATAATGGTATTTATTTTTTGTATTTTTGTGTTTGGAATAATAATTAAAATATTACTATAACTTTTGTTGTTTTGCATTATGTCTTGTTTTATGAGGTTTCAAATCCTAGTTGCTGTCTCTTTTTTATTTTTTATTAAATTTATAGAAATGTTCTTATTTTAAAAAGATTTAGAAAAATTGTTTTATTATTGTTGAAAATTTTGATTTATTTTGAGTAGATATCATTAGTTATGGAGACACTTTGATACATTTATAAATTTATAAAAAATAAATAAGTGAGTTTAATTTGATTTTATAAATTCATAATTTCGTACTTTGGATACTTGTGGAAACATATGGATTCAGAGACATTGGTAGATATTTGAATACATTTATAAATTTGTAAAAAAATAAATAAGTAAGCTTAATTTGGTTTTATAAATTTAAAATTTTAATATTTTGGATACTTATAGAGACATATAGATACATTCGGAGATATTGAGAGATATTTGGAGACTAAAGTTATATAAAAATTAAAATTTGGATACATTTGGATACTATAAAAAATTGAGATTTGGATACATTTGGGGACTAGAGAAAAAATAGTAAAAATTATATTAAAAATTGTAATTTGGAGGAATTTAATTTTAAAAATATTAAATCAAAAATTTATTAAATCTAATTTTACATAAAAAGATTACGATTTGGAGACATTTAGATACATATAGATACGTTTAGAAATCATTGGATACATTCTGAAATATAAGATTTTTTTCTCTTTTGGAATTTATCTTTTTTCGCAAAAAAATCAATTTTTCTTGAAAATATAGCGATTTTTTTGGAAAATATCTCAAATTATATGTCAATTAAAAATTTAATATTTTTACAAGATTTTTTAAGCTTATTTCTATTTCTCAAATAATATGTTTGATGCATGATAAAAGTCAAATTCTAAATTTTAATTTAGTATAAATATTAAATTTTCCTTCTATATTGGGGTCAACTTCTTAGTATGGACACAACTGGATGCTCAACTCCTAGAAGATCAAACAAGACTCAACTTTTGGACCAAGGATCTGACTCCCTAACCGAACAGCCTTAACCATGGGACACAAGTCCCTCACCCAAAACACCAATAGTACAAATATCTTAACCAATCGACTCTAGCCATTCCTGACAATCCACAAGCATTCTAAATGTCCAGAACCATTCATTCACCTTTTCTAACTAATATTGTAGGTTTTTGGAGACTCACGTGGGTAAAATGTGAGACTCTTGCTTCCCTCGGACCTTCCTCTTTAGCTGAATTCTACCAACTGGTAATGGTTTAATTACCAGAGTTTGATGGTTTGTGAATCATTTCAACAGTTGGTGGCTTGCCAGGTCAACTGTCCGATGTTTTTGATTATATAAGATGTGAGGACACTGTTTCATTGAATAAGTACGATTATGGGTATCAGTTTTTGCATTATATATGCAAGGAAAAAGTAAACGTATTGAATATAAACAAATACTAAGGATTAGATTTATAGTCTAGAGTTATTCACATTATCTCCAATGCTAATTTACAGGTACCAAAATCGTATACCAAATGTTTTTTAACTAACTAGAAATGCGATTCAAAGACATGTCTGAAAAGCCAGCTATTAGGTTATCAAGTGATTCATCTTTCAAATCTTCCAATGGATCTAAATCATTGATCTTCGGCGGAGTTGATCGAGCAGAACTTTCTGAAACTGCCTTGTACAACTGTTTAACAAGCTCACCTTCCTCGGCTGGAACGTTCAAATCCCAGACCTTGAATATATCCTCAGTTGATGGCTCGACGTCATATAATGAAAAACCGGTGTCTAGCTCTGCATCTACAGATACCACCATTCCAGCTTCGTCTTTATTGTAACTAGGTAGAAAAACATTTCTTAGAGAAGTTTCCGAAAGTTTTGGCTCATAATCTTGTGACGAGGAAAGAAGAGTCTTTTCCTTGCCATCATCACTGTCTGTTTCGGTTTCTTCATTCATCGAACCAGAAACATCATCATCATCATCATCCTTTCGTCCAGAAGGCTTTACTACTGCTTCACCAGCAAGAATCATATTAGTATCACCTCCTCCATCGACACTATCAGTAACTGGTGCAGAGGATTGTTCTGACTCAGGGTGCAAAGTGAAAATTTCTAACAAGGCATCTTTCAGAGAACTCCAGTCACCCTCTGAAACTTCAGGATCTTTAACCAGGCAAGAGTCAACCCAAGCATTATCTTCAGCCGAAAGGAAATCTCCATTCTGGTTAGACTCCAAGTAATCTGCAAAAAAAGTGGGAATGAAGCCCAAGTCCACTGCTTCCCTATTATGAGTACCCATGCCTCAGAACTGCGAAAATAAACGCTAGTCACCATACAACATATCAACACAAAAACTACAGTAGGTAATGTTTGATGTCCATAGTCATTATACCCTTAATTGTATATTACACTTGCGCTTATCAAACAAAGATCCACTTTCAGCATAAAAACGGTACAACAGCTAGTTGCTTAAAGATGCAAAATTTAAAATATTGAAAACCTAAACGAGCTTCTATTGCCCTGAAATCTCACCGATAAGCCACAGGTTTGGTTTTGGTAAATTGAATTGCAGTAAGATGACATTCTAAAATCTGTAGTAAGCTAAATATGTTAAAAAATCAAACCATCAAATAAGCAATTGCAAGGAAAGCAAGAATCACTGCAGAGTACTGCAGTTCCAGTAGCACATCTCCCAATTACAGCAAGATCCACTTAGGCCAAAAGTTAACCAAAAATGCTGTCATAACAAACTCATTAACAAGAAAAATACTCTTAGTCTCCTTTACCCAAAAAGAAAAGAAAGACCAACATGGTCGGACCTGGTGGTTTAAAAATACATATGATCATCCTGTATTAAGTCCACAAATAAGCAAAACAACACTTCCAAGTACAACGAGACATAAAACCCAGAATTCAAACAGATTAACTTAAGTGAAAAAGAGTGGAATTAATTAATTAGTTGACAAACCTGAGAGAAAGGGTTTGAACGCCAGGAAGAGGGAGAAGGAAGGGAAAAGAATCCTTCCCTGTAACTCATTTACGTTATATGAGCTCTAATTGGGTTGGGCTAGATTAGTCGAGAGCCTGATCTACCCCTTGTTTGTTGGGTTTAGTACATACTAGTTTTAGGGAGAATCACGCTTTATATAAGCTTAGAAAATTAATTTTTAAAAATAATTTAAAAAAACTAATTTGTAAAAATGGTAAATTAGAGAAATTAATTTATAAAAATGATCTTCATAGATCTTCACTGGAGGTATTGGTCTTTAGGAGTCTCTATAGGTCACTAAAATCTACAAGGATCTCCACTAGAAGTTTTTAGTAGTATTCGGGGTCTCTACTAGTAGTCTTCAGGATTTCTACTAGAGGTCTCCATAGGTCTCACTAGTGGTCTCTAAGGAGAGTCTTCATTGACATTAATGTAACATTTTTAAAATCTATAGTTTTAAAAATGACTTTCTTATAAATTAAAATTTGAATATTAAATTATTATAATATAGAAACTATGAGGTGTATTATTATAAATCAAAATTTTTAAAGAGGCACCTGAGATAATTAACTTCTAATTTTAGCCCCCAAACGTTGTTCCAGTAAATATGACTCTTTTTCTAAATATTAAAGACTATAACAAATTTGTTTCAAATTAAAAAACACAAAAAAATAAAAATTAATATCGAAGTTCTCACAAGATTTGTTTCTATATTCGTTTATTTTCTTAATAAAGGAAGTAAATATTTAACAAAATATTGAATATGTTAATAAAAATTACCACATGTCATGCAATTAAAATATCAAATATCAAAATAATAATATGTCAAATATCAAAATAATAACTTGCTAAATGTTAGATTATTGTGAAAGTGTATTCAGTTTTTATATATTATATAGATATAGACAATTATATCAAAACATATTGTAGAAATGACCTCATTAAAAAGAAGACTTAATTACACATGTTGCCATAATTAAAGTATAGAATTTTATAAATAGGACCACATGTCTTTAATTGTTTAAAACAAAAGCACGCTCAATTTTTTTTTTTGCAAATACCATATTTTTCAAACTAAATCTTGGAAATGCCATATTCAATTAGACTAATCCAATGTTCTCTACTTCATTTTCTCATTTTTTCTCTCTCCTCATTTCTCTCGTATGTTCTCTTCTCTCTTTCCTGTCATTGTTCTCGTCTGTTCTCTTCTCTCTCTATTGCCAATCTCATCTAATCATTTCTCTCTCTCTCTCCAGGTCGTTTCTCTCTCTATGTTTGGATCTACCTCTTCCTCTCTTCACCTCTTTCTCTCTCCTCCCTTCCTTCGTCACTCTCTCTTCTCTCCCTCTTCGTCACTGTGCTTGACGGCCAAATGCTTGCTTCGCCGCCACTCTCCTCCGCTCTCTGCTTCACGTAGAGAGAAGCGACGTGCAATGTCTGGATTTGTCTTCGATCTTCGTCACTCTCCTCTCTATGTTTTGATCTTTGTAGTTCTCCTCTATCACCTTCGATCTCTACCACTCGCTTCGATCTCCACAACTCGCTTCTTTCACTTCTATCTCCACTACTCGCTTCTATCTCCTTCCCCACTGCTGTCATCTCTCGCCTTCGAAATCGGAGGCGCCGCCACAAACGAGACTAGATGGAGAGGCGACGACGTCTTAGGTTTCTCAAACCGTAGCCATGGAAGGAAGAAAGTTAGTATGGCGTGTGAATGGAAATTGTCTTTTAGTCCTTTAGGTTTTAAAAAATGAAAAATTAGTCCTAAACTTCTACAATTACTGGGATTTAATTTGAAGATTGACCTAGTGTTGGCTGCTGCGAATGCATAAAATTTATGTTACATATACCTTTGTAGACTTTTGAACACCATTGTAGACCGTTGTAGACTTTTATAGACTTTTTTACACATATACCTCTGTACACCAAATTAATAACCATTAAATAAATTAAAATTTTATAAATGCTGTGGACACCGAATACCTATATACACAAATAATTCAGCTTAATTTTTTTAAAATATTACACTGAAAATTCATTAAATCAACTTTCTTATAAAAAAATTTGTGAAATCCCTTTTTGAACACTTGTGTACAACAATGTAAACTTTCTAGAAAAATTAGATATTTTTAAATAATATATTTTTTAAAAAAAACTCTATTTCTTGTTGGAAGTCAGTTTTTCGCGAAATAATTAATTTCTTGCAAAAATATCTCAATTTTTTTTCGAAAATGACATTTTTAAGATTTTTTTTTTGCATTTTTGATAGTTGGAAACTTAAGATGTCATTTGTAAGATTGAGTATTTACTTTTCTAATAAATGTGTTATTTTCCCTAAACAGAATTGAAAATATGACTAGAATCATATGATAATAATTCTGTAATTAGCCATTTCACCACAACTAGCTGACCAAAAAAATATGATAATAATTCTATAATTAGCCACTTCACACCAACCACTGAACAGTTCCACATGCACAAACTCAGGGGTTTAGTGACTACAAATTAGGAAATAAATCAACATTAATTAGAATTTTACTCATATTTGGTTTATGCAAACCAATGTCAATATTAATCTCTCTTAACACCACTCCAAAAAAAAAAAAAGAATACTAGATTGCAAATTCCACCACAATTGGACCAGGAGGCCTACGTCCTGACCCGCCTGATAAGCCCGTAATAAGTAGGGAGCCCTTGAGCTGGGTTGGGACTAGCTTTCCCGGGGTTTACATGATCTGGTGTGCTGCTCGAAGGGCCGCTGAGTTGGTGATTCCTCGTTATCAAAAAAATTCCACCACAACCACCACATCGTCGTGAACAGAGACCTGGCGAGTTCGTCCACTACTGCATGTCAACGTCGTGGATTTTGATTTTGTTGGTTCAATGGATTTTGTTGGTGGTGATTTTGTCGATTCGATGGCTGTAGGATTTTCAGTGGGTTGTGAACCTATTTGTTGGATATTTAATATGAAAGTCTAAGAGAAATTTATCTATGTTGCATATGATCTTCTCTTATGTTAGTCCGCATTCCATGCATATTTTTTAATGTTTGTTTTGCATCATTTTACATGTTAATTGTCTTTTATTTCTATATTTTTATGTTTTTCATGTTCGGTGTCGTGTAAGTTACAACTTGGTGGAAATAGTGCGAATTTAAAGCTGATTTGATGATATTTATATTTGATATGTGTTCCACATGGCCATGCCAAGGTCTATTGAATTCTGGCATATTTGGATGATCAATTGCTGACGTGGAAAGATTAACTGGACAGCTCAGCTCACATAAAGTGGGGACCTTCTAAAATTGGACAATTTAGCATACTTTTAGCCCTACTTTGTCATAGGAGAATATTTTAGAGATACTGCTATTATTTTGGGATTCCTATTTAGGATTAGGATTCGTTATTTAGCATAAATAGCTTTATTTTTGGACCTTGATGGAGGTTGGGCGAATTTTTTTTTTTTCTGTCTTCTTTTATTTTATGTGTCACTAAACTCTTTTCTAATAAGGTATAGTCCAAGTTGGACTTCAACAAATTGTTAGGTGTTGTTCTTAAATGTTATTTATTATTCATGTATTTATTTCATTTCTACACTTTAGTATTTTATTATTATTTTGTTGATTGATTCAATCATGACCCATTGGGTTGATTAACGAGATGATATATTTTCAGTTAGTAACTTAAAGTAGTTATTGTGATAAAGGGCTTCAAGTATTGTTAAGGGAATTGAATAATCAAGTTTAAATGAATTGCAGGGCATCACGAGGATTGTTTATTGGTAGGGAAGTAGTTTGTAGAGTGTCACAGAACTACTGAAACAGTAAGTAGAGATTGGTTACTGAGTGTGACACTTTTAACTATAATTTATCTATGCAAATGATATTGATTGATTATTAGAACGTGTAATCAATTTGTGAACCAAGACTATGTACGGCTTTATTATTATTTATTTCCTCTTAACTGCATTCTTGTTCTCTTTAATTTAATTTATTGTTTTTATTTATTTTGATATTTAATTTTCGTTCTATACATTAAAAATACCATTTATTTTATTGCTTTTATATCAAATAGATAAGTTTTACCAATCTTTGTAGATTCGACCCTGACCATTTTTATATACAAAATCTTTATTTTGAGTAGGAATTTAATTTGTTGGTATGACGCCCATCAAATTTTGGCATTGTCACCAGGAATTAAAGTCTATTTATTTATTTTTTTCCTTGGCTTTGATCTTCTTTTTTTTTTTTAAAAAAAAGAAAGACTTCAATTATGGCTAGTGGTGTGAATCACTTTGGGTTCAACTGAGATCCAATCAAGGCAAGAATCTCTAACCTTAAAATTGAGCTTTCAAACTAACTTCTTTTAGGGATCAAATGAATTTCAGGGATCAAGAACAACCTTGTGGAGTTCATGTATTTTTTAGCTCTCTAAGCGGCGTAAGCTCAATACCTAGATATGATAATATGACTGACCCTTATTTGAGCACTCCCAAGTCAGGATGGTGGGATCATCCTCACTTTAGCTATGAGGCAAAGCTATACAATTTCTAGCAATTTTAGCCTGAACTACAAGCTCTCCCACAGCTTGACATAGAAGATCAAATTCAAACTTTAAAGGAAATGATGAAGAATATAGTGATAGCAACTCAAGAATCCCAATAGGCAACAAAGGGATCACATACTATAATTCAGAATTTGGCAAGTCAATTGGCATCAACGATCAATAAGATGGAGAACCAATGAGAATTGCCTACATAAATTGTTATGATCTAATACAAAACGTTAGTACAATCACATTGAAACAAATGATGAGGAATTGCAAGAACCTGTCTATTCAAATGTTATACGGAATGGTGAAGACACAAGAATCACTCTAGAGGGGGGAAAGGAGGGAAGGGGGTGAGGTGAATAGAGTGATTGGATCTTTTTATCATTCTTGCAAAATCACAACACTTAAACAAATAGTTAGCAGTAATGGGGGAGGGGGTGTGTGTGTGCTAGTGGAAACAAACTCAAGTAAATGAATAGAAAAGAGAAAGATCAAACACAAGTTTATAGTGGCTCATCCAATTCTTGGTGCCTATGTCCACTCTTCAAGCTCCTTGCTTGAGTTCCACTATACTAGCCACCAAGGCTCGTCCTTATAACAACCACTTTCAAGCTAAGTGGGAACTTCACCCTTACAACTAGTTGATTTCGGTTCAACTAAAAACCAAGTGGAAACTACGCAATCACCCCTTGATTGCACTTCCCTAACTTACTCAACTGTGTTTACAGAACTCTTAAAAAGATTACAAATGAGTATCAAAGTGGTGGATTTTGAAATAAATGAATGAAGCAAGAATGCCCATAACAAAGCTAATATTTGAGCACCAAATGAAGTATTGATATAGCAAAGAGTTAGGTAATTTGTTCTATCATTCAAGCCTCTATTTATAATGTTTGAGACACCCTTCAGGTTGAATGAACCATTAGAATAGTATAAAGACCCGTTGGAAATCAATCAAGTTGATATTTTGAAGTTGTCAGATCTCACTAGTCGACTACTCAAGTCACTAGTTGACTACTGAAGCCAATTCCCATTAGGTTGGTTGACTACCAGTCTCACCGGTCGACTACTTGCTTCAATTTTCACTTCTGTCCGCACCGTTAGCCGATTCGCTGTCGTCATCGGTTGACTACTACAGATAAATATCCATTGAATGACTATTGTCTTTGAAGTGAATGAATGTGCAACCATGTGAATGTCATTTTAAGTCAAATTGGGCAATCATGATCATCATGAGTAGACTACCCAGCTACGTGAGTCGACTCACGTGCGACTTTCTTCCACTAGTCGACTCGCCAAATGCACTAGTTGACTAATCAATGTCTGTAACTTCTTCAAATGAATTTTTCATGCGTCGGTCGACTCTTAATCGTCATGGGTCGACTCTCAGACTTGCCACCATGTTTTGCTTCACTTTTCTTCGTCATTTTTTTATATTTGATTTATCTTCTTTCTTAAAATCAATCTTACTAAGTTTTGTGCATTAATCAGAATACAAAGTGAATCAAATGTGAACCACCCTTGGTTCAACAATCTCTTCCTTTTTGATTGATGACAAAACTTAGGAAGAAATGAATTTTTCCAAGTTTGTACCTATCATGTGTGGTAAAGTTTTAATCAAGGCATGAAGCCTTGTCTTGGATAAAATTTGTTAGTCCAAAAAATATCTCTAATATTCCAACAATGAAAATATTTTTCAAAACATCATTTTGAACAATTTCTCCCCCTTAATCTTTGTTTAAAAATACTTTGGCATTTCTCTCTTTATACCAATTAAAAAAAATAATTTTTATACCAATGTAAGAACTTTGTAAAAAAATTTCTCTCCCCAAATATATTTTTCAATGAAATTCATGTTTACCATTTTTCCTTTGTTTTTCAATCTATCCCCTTTTTCAATTTAAAGACTATTTATCCAATTTTCAAATAAAATTCATTTTTCCATTTTCTTCAATATCTTATTTCCCCTTTTTGATATCTCTCCCATTTGTTAATCTCTCCCCCCTTTTTTACATCAATCTAAATAGGGTTAATAATCAATAATTAAGCAAAGTAACAATTGACTTTAATCACATAGTTATGGCAAGCAAGATAAATAACAAACCAAATAGGATCCAAACATCATCACAAGTTAACATTAATTTAAACATCCAAATATCATCAAAATTTTAACAATAATCCATACATCAATCATAATAAGCAAGTCAATAATAACATACTAAAAGCATAAGGCAATTCATAGTTATGCAAAATAAAGTGAGAAAGATGCATGATTTTGAAATGTTTGGCCTTTCAAGCTTGAAGTAAAGTTCACGCTTGATCATTTTCAGAAGGAGGATCTTAAGAAGGATTGGGGTTCCATCTTTGAAACATAGTAGCCAACTCATTCGTGGTAGATCTCAAAGAACCTATTTGACCACTTATGTTGTGCAATTGACCTTCAAAATTGCTCCACTTAGCATTTGATTCTTGAACATGTAGGAAATGTAAATTTTCCCAATTCCCCATTCTTGAGTTCATAGCCAAATAATTTATATCCAATGACCCAAACCTATTCTCCCAAGTTAGAAATCTTTACTCAAATGAAGCCAAATATGAGGGATCAAATGGCATCCTAGGAGCATCAAAACTTGTTGACACTCTTGGCTCATCTTGTACCATAGATGTTCTAGAAGCATCTTGTTCCTCTTCTTCATTATCATTTTCATTTTTTCAGATCTTGACCACCTCTAAAAATAGAAACCGATCCATCCATATTGAGAATTTCGTCTCCATTCCTCTTTAGCTTTGTTGGAATCCATCCTCTATTCATTGTATTCATAAATCCCATAAGATTTATATTCTTGGATGTAACTTCCCAACTCTTAGCCATTTCTTTTCCTTTAAAATCCCTAAGAGAAACACCTTTCTTTTGGCACAATAATGTAATGAGAGTGCAATAAAGAAGTCCACTCTTATTCATTTGTTCACCATATCACTTTGAGTCAAAGCTCAAGACCTTGTGATGCAAGTAGTGAATAATCATCCTAGCAAAATTAATTTGCTCTTCATTCTTCAAAGCCAATACAACTTCTTTGTCACATCTATTCAAGGTAGGATGTGATTTGGATTTAGGCATAAGACACCTATTGAGGATGTAGACAATAATTCTATCCTCGTGATTCAAAGAAGTGCAATGAACCTTTTTGGATCATTCACTAGTTGTGGAAATGCACAAATCATAGACATGGCATCCATTCCATCCAAGCTTTCATTGTCATTATGTTCACCTATCTTAATCTCTTTTCCACCATTCAACATACTTAACAATGAACATAAGTCATTCTCCCTAACTTCAAACTCCTTTTCATGACATAATAATGAAAATACATCTCTCTATTGTCATCAAACCTAGTCTCCAAATTAGCAAAAAATTGCTTCACCAATTCATCATAATTTTTTTCTTTCAAAGTAGCTATAGTAAGCAACCCAATATTTCTAACTTTTGCATCAACATTCAATTGCATAACTCTAAGAGATCCAAAATTGAAATGCATACACTCTACTAGGTTGGAGTTTTGAATTATTGCATACTTAGCTTTGCTCTTGAGAGTCCAAAATTTGTTGTCAAATGGAGTTTCTTCAACCTAATCATCTTTCCTAGGATGTTTTCCTTTGTTATTGCCACCATCTTTAGATGAAGAACCATTGAAGCATTTTGAAAATGATCTCATCATGATAAACTCGGCCAACTTGAGAGGGGTATGATTTTGAGTGATTTTGGAAGTTTATGGAAGAGATTTTTGGTTCAAATGTGTTTGTATGTGATGGAAAAGTGTTTGGTTAGGGAAATTTGAAGTGAAAAGTGTGTTTTTGGTGAGATTTGAGATTGAGGAGTCGATTAGGGCTCGGTTTGGAAGAAGAGGAGAAGAAGAAAACGAGTGAAATAGGTGAAAATCGATCTTAAAATGCGATTGCCAACTATAGCGAGTCAACTCTTAGGTTCGTGGGTTGACTACTGGGTTTTGCGGGTCGACTCGTGGGTTCCGTGGGTCGACTACTGGTTCTGGGTTTTTGAAAGCAGTTCTTCACGGGTCGACTCACGATGATTGAGGGTTGACTAATGAGCCTATTTTTCTGAGTTTTTGCAGGTATAACACCACCGGTCGACTAACCAAATTCTGAACGTTCCAAATCCAAATTTCAATCATTCCAAAACCCTTCCGAAACAATCTAAACTTATTCATCAAGCTTCTATGACCATTTTTACTATATTTTTGTATGAAAATGCACATGAACACAAAATTGAACATAAATCGCAAGAACTTAAGCATAGAATATAAATTAAGCAATTTCACACATATCAAGCCTCATTCGTATGGACCTAAAACTGTCATCACTTACAGGCTTAGTAAAATATTTGCAAGTTGATAATGTGTGGACACAAATATATGACAAATATCACCTTTACTAACATGATCACGCAAGAAATGATGCCTAATTTCTATATGCTTTGCATTATAGGATTTTTGCTCAAATTTATAGCACTAGTATTGTCACAAAAAATTGGAACATTTTGAAAAACAATATCATAGTCTAGCAATTGATTTTTAATCCATAAAAATGTTGGGTTCCTTATGAGTCTTTTAAGGTTATTAGTCCAACCAAAACAAAAAGAAACCAACCAAGAACATGCATGTACAAAACAGAAAGTTTGGTGTCAAGAAGTATACCTAACGTTGTGAGAAAAACCGAAACTTGTACCACCAAATGAGCCGAACCAAAAGAACAAGCTTTTGATCCCTTTAAACCTTGTTAATG
>CAODLS010262152.1:0-12811 GCA_948243855.1 Flueggea neowawraea
TCAATAATTCGGGAGTCCTTTGGCTCGGCTTGATTTTATGCATACCATCTTCAGGTGGGTTACATGAGGAGATTATGACCGAGGGTCATAGTTCTGCTTATTCGGTTCACCCAGGGTACATTAAGATGTATCAGGATCCTCGTAAATCCTATTGGTGGCCAGGGATGAAGAACTATATAGTTGAATTTGCCAGTTGATTTTTGACCTGTCATTATGTTAAGTTTGAGAATCAGCGTCCTTCTGGGTTGTTGCAGCAGATGCCTCTTCCCGAGTGGAAGTGGGACCACATCACCATAGATTTTGTGGTTGGGTTATAGAGTACGTCTTCAGGATATGACTCCATTTGGGTTATTGTGGACCGATTGATGAAATCGATGACATATAGAGTGGCATGTTTGGCGAGATTGTATATCGAAAGGATTGTATGTCTTCATGGTGTGCCTGTCTCTATAGGGTCTAACAGAGGACCTCAATTTACATCCCAATTTTGGCATAAACTTTAGGATGAGTTGGGTACTCGATTGGATTTTAGCACTACTTTTCATCGGCAAATAGATGGGTAGTCTGAGCGTACGATTCAGACTTTGAAGGATATGTTGAGAAAGTGCACTGTGGATTTTGTAGGGAGTTGGGATTCTCACTTGCCATTGTTAGAGTTTGCTTATAACAGCTCGTACCACTCGAGTATCAAGATGGCGCCTTACGAGGCACTGTATGGTAAGAAGTGTAGATCTCATTTATGTTGGGCCAAGGCCGGAGAGAGAGTCATTGGGGCTAGATCTTATTTTAGAGACTACTGAGAAGTTAGGCTCATAGTAGAGGATTTAGACTGCTCACAATCGTCAGAAGGGTTACGTTGATCTGAAGCATAAACATTTGGAGTTTGAGGTTAGAGACCATGTATTCCTAAAAGTATCACCTATGAAAGGTGTTATGAGCTTTGGGAAGAAGGGCAAGTTGAGCCCGATGTACATTGGTCTGTTTAAGGTTATTGGCCGAGTTAGAGCCATGGCATATGAGTTAGTTTTACTGCCTTAGTTTACTTCAGTTCATCCAGTATTTCATGCTTTGCTTCTAAGGAAATATGTTCCAGATTCGTCACATGTTTTGGCTCTGCAATCTGTCGAGGTTCGACCAGATTATTCTTATGATGAGGTTCCGTCGAGGATCATTGACCGCCAGGTCAAGACACTCCAAAACAAGGAGATCACTTCAGTGAAAGTGATTTGGAGACATCATTCTGTTGAGAAGGCCACTTAGGAGGCCGAAGAGGAGATGCGGCGCAGATATCCACACCTGTTCGACTCAGTTGATTCTTAGGTCAGTGTGTTCTATTTATGTCTACATATTTTGATTATGTTTATGGCATCACCATGTTTGCATGTTGCACCTTGGCTGAGATGTTGTTATGGGTTTTGCTTTGGGAGGTCAAGGATTGATCTCAGTTTGGATCTGTTTTGTTTCGAACTTCGAGGACAATTTTCTTTTTAGAAGGGAAGTATATAATATCTCGCCCATTCCGATAAGGATTTGATAAATTGAATGATGATTTGATGTTGATCTTGTTTAATGAATGTATCTTTCGGGGTTCTAGGAATTGGGAAACCTTAGGAATAGTTCAGAAGGAGTTCGGGAGTGAGAGACATCAAATATGGGAGTCGTAAGGGTCAAGACTTACGTTGGTGTTTGGTCGAGACGTATGTTATCTGGAATTGATGGGAGGATGATCAACGTACATCAATGTTGATCATGATGTACATTGAGTTGAGGCGCAATGTACGTTGACGATGTGAGACGTACGTTGTGATCAAAGCAGACGCCTTTAAAGCACACATCAACCCGTTTTCCCTCATTTATTTCACTCATCTCTCACTTATCTCTCTCTCAACTCGTTTGAGATATTCCCACATTGTTTGTTCATCATCCAGAGTCATTTTAAGAGGTAAGATTACATCTATTTCTTGAATTTAACTTATCTTTCATGCATTGATTCATAAAATCTATTTTTGGCTGAAATTGCTAGGGTTCTGATTTTTTGATGATTCTGAGTTAATGGTTTCTTAGGGTTGTTAGATTAGGCTTCATTGAGGTTAAAGAAGCATGATTTGAGCCTTGAATCAACAGATTTGATGAGTTATTGTGTTGGTTAGGGTTAGGTTCGGTTTGATTTTGATGATTTTTGGAACGATTTGGACTTTGTTCGATGGAATTGATGATTGATTAATGTTCCTAAAGGTGTTTGGGAACAATGTGTATGATTGGTAACATCAGGTATCGATTGAATCGAGAGTTCGATATTTTTTAGAATGAAACTTTATGTTTTAGTATTTCTATAAATTTTGGATAGTTGAAGTCAGATTTATAATTTTAAAAACTTAAGCTATAGAATTGTGATTTTAGAAAAGTTGAGGTATAGATTTGTAATTTTTGAAAAAGTTGGGGACTAGCTTGTAATTTACAAGTTAAGGATTTAATTGTAATTTCTAAGAATTTAGGGGTGAATTTGAGAATTCTGACTTATGGAGGACTCTTGGTAATTTAAGAATACTTTGAGGACTATATTGAAATTTGCCAAGTCTCAGGGACTAAAAAATGATTTTACAGTGGTCGGAAACCAAACTGTAATTTTACGTAGATTATGAATTTATGATCGATAGTGATGGAATCAAGTTCAATATATGTTTCAGCAGTTATGGAAGTTTGCATTGCATTTTCATATCACGCATTTGGTATAGTCCACAGTACCACATTTTGATATATGTTATGTATGTCTATGTTCATCTTCTTGTTCCTGCCAACGAGGCCAGCCGCCGATCAGTGGGGCTTGACTGGTGATTCAGCTTGGACATCCAGTGAGTGGATAGCAGCTTTAGACGTGTAGGTTGTGTCTTGAAACTTCTATTATGTTTTATGATGTGCTGAACATGCTTATGAAAATGGATTAGTCTAAGGATTTGTTAAATGAATAAAATGATTATGTGATTTTTATAATCAACCCTCTGTTTTATGAAATTGATATATATATGTATTATATATCTTTCTTATGATTTCAAATGATGAAATGCATGTCTATGATTTATGTTATGTAAGATTATGATTATGTTTTTATGATTCGGGACACCTATGCTACGGGTTCGAAGTAGCCTTTGGTATACCAATGATATATGTACTATGAAATCCCATCTACCAGGGATGTCGGTAGCCACGTTTTCTAATTCAACACGTGAATTGTTATGATAGTGGCCGAGTCAACATCACCCATGTTATATGGTGCCACGAGCACACCCATGATTATGGTCCCTTATCAAAGATATATGTTTTAACTATGAAAACATGTTTTTAAGAATCGAAATGAATATTAAGTACATTTTCATGCTTGCTAGATGCTTTGCTTGCGAACGATTTCGAAATGATTTTTGGAAAGCTATTACATATAGCGTGTATATATGTATATATATGTGTTTATACTTGCATGTGGTATTTTTGAATAGTTTTCAAAGTAGTCTTTGCGAGGAACCTATGATGTGGTTTGGAGTGTTTTCCCTCACTGAGCCCTTACCCCCTTTCTTTCTATGTCTACTGTTGATTTTGTTCAGGTTCATGATTTTTTGCTACGAAAACTTTCTTTTTCACATCTTGGATACTAGTGATGTGTCATTTGGTTAGTGATGTCCTTTTGATCGGGCTCTTCTGTATTCATGTTAGAGCTCTACACCGGGATGCTATCGAATTACTGGGTTGCTTTTCATACTTTGATGTATTTTGATATATTACGATATATTTAAACATGTTTTGGATATTTTATTATGATATATGATTATTCTATCGTTTGTTTTTAAATAAAAATTTTTTTGGGTATGAAGTTATGATCCATGAGGCTTGTGCGAGATTGGTCAGCCTCTCATAGTTGGTTCGCCTCGTACGCCGGTCGCGGGCCCGCAACGGGTCGTGACATAAACCTAATAAAAAATACATTCTGTAGACATTAGTGAACAGTGTCGAATTCACATATACCAATAAAAAAATTTTATTGCAAAAATAGAAAATAAAAATTAAAGACAAGAATTAATTGAGTGCCAAAGTTGAGGAAACAATTAAAATAAAATGTGCACTAAAGAAAGCAATGAAAATTCAGAATAATTAATCGAAAATAGAAATCAATACGATGAAAGCCTATTTAAGGTACTTCTTCATTTAATCCGTTGAACTAATCATTGACATAAAAGATAGCATCTAACTGTTTGAATAGGTTAGTTATAGGGGTCGACAACTGCTCAAAAATAACCAGCCTCTACTTTCGTCGTCGATAATTCTGGGACCCCTGAAAAATTATTTCCCTTACTAATAAACAATCCCCCGAGACTTCTGATAGGATTTAATCTACTAGCAGCATTAAGAATTAAAAAGGCTCAACTTATGCCAACAAATCTTAGACCTCGATTTATTTAGACTTGACTATTTAATTACATAACATAGAAGATGTTTATCCACAAACAACTACGTTATTCGCTACTTAGGCTAAAAACTAACGAGACATTGTGTTCATAAGTAGCAATTTATTATCATATCAATAAATCAACCAATTGTTATTGAAAGAATCAGCACAACAATAATAATAATAATAATAATAATACAACAAATGAGCACATGAATTAAATAAATATTTGGAATGGAAAAGATTAATTAAGAATAAAATTCTCACAATTTGTTCGGATTAATCATCGACAGAACCTCAACTAGAATGAGTTTAACAATGCATGTTGAGATTGAAAACAGAAAGAAAAAATAATAGCAACCGTTGTCCAGCAGAGAATAGAATGATTCAGAAGAAGAGCCGCCCATCCTAATAATAGAGTATTTATAGTGAAACCTAACTGTTTTAACCCTATTAACAGGTGTAAAATAAGGATAAGACATCCCAAAATAGTATTAAGAGCAAATTAGGAACAAATGACTCTAATTTCCGTCCACAGCAGTCCTAAGTAACTTAGTCACGCCATCACTTGCTTTATAACTTCTGGCCAATAATTCGACATCTCTGGGAATGGCTATGTCTAAAGCAGCTTCAGTTCCCAAGTCCAAATTGCTTTCTTTCTAAATCCACCAGCTTTGCTCCATTTTTATCAAATCATCAGCAAGACCCTGCAAAATACAAAAGCATGTAAAAAACAAGAAAATAAACAACATATGAAACATAAATCAATGCAAATAGACACTGGAAACATGAGAAAAATACAAGACATCAAGCATTTTCCCCGGGAAGTAAGGATACTAGATTTTAAACTCTTCACAAGAGAGTATAGGTAGTTTACAATTGAACATGTTGCTAGGTTCACCACTCAATGCGGGGAATTCTCCAATTTTGAGAACTTCCCAAATACCCTCTTGAGACTGTTCCGTAATTACTTAACAGGTGTGGCATTTGCATGGTACGCTTCACTACCTCCGAACTTTGTTTTCTCGTGGAAGTTAATGCAAAGGTTGTTTCACATGTAGTTCTACCGGACTGAATAAGAGATTTGCATAGCAAAGTTGTCTCGGGTAACCCAAAAATTCGAAGAGAGGGCTAATGATTACATTGCATGTTTCAAGGCAATAAGGCGGTAGTGCAAGGTCAACATCCTAGAGATTGAATATGTCATGTAGATGCAACACAGCTTGGAATTGGAGTTGAGAAAGAAATTATGGGGCATGAAATTTCAGATTTGTATGAAATGGTAGCTAAGGTGGTGGAATATGAGGAATTTCTCAAAGAAGACAGTGTATGAAAAAACAATGCTGTGGGGACTTGTTTCAAAGAATTTCACAATGTCGAGACCGAAGAAGTACATGTGGTAGACCTAGCCACCGCAGGATGATTTACGTGTCCAAAGCTAGTAAGGGCATCGACATCCACCACATTAAACAAAGCGGGCAATCAAAAGTAAAATGAATCAAAATACAACTTTGATGTAAGCAAAACCTTTGAAATTTTTGATTATATGTTAAGAGAAAATTTTATTACTTTGCCTACAGACCACAAGATTCCATCCAAAGAAGAAATAAAGGGGAAAGACTATTGCAAGTATCACAATTCTTGGACCCATTCCACAAAAGGATGTTGGGCATTTAAAAATGTAATCCAAGACCGGATTAACAAAGGAGTCTTTTTGTTTCCCGAAGAGGCCATGCTTATTGATGAAAACCCATGTCTACCTATAGTCGGGGCCAACATGGCCAGTGTTGATTTGAGAGGATGGCTAAATCAATGCAAAGAAGATAAATCTCAATTCAAAAAGAGAGGCTGAAATGTTTGGCGAAAGGAACCAATCAAGGAAGAAACTGAGACCAAGGGGGACTATCTCAAAAAAAAAGCTCGAAAGGGCAGAGCACAGTCCAACAAACTTAAAGGACAGTAAGTAGTCAGGACAAGCCTGCCAGGAATTTAAAGGTCGTACTTACCCGGGTCCAAAACAGCCAGATCGGTGGTGCATCGCAAAATCCAAGATCGTCCCCAAGAATAAATTGACAAAACACAAAAAAAAGAAGGCTAC
Source organism: Flueggea neowawraea (assembly GCA_948243855.1). Lineage (NCBI taxonomy): Eukaryota > Viridiplantae > Streptophyta > Magnoliopsida > Malpighiales > Phyllanthaceae > Flueggea > Flueggea neowawraea. Next base: position 6,534 of record CAODLS010262152.1, read on the forward strand.
AAAGGAAAAGGCTAATTGAGAGGTTAGTAAAGGAGAAGTCCAAACAGGAAGACTCAAAGACAGATAATCTAGGATGAGAAGAAAACCAAGGGAACAGTGTTGAAATAACAAAAACAAAATCCAAGTTTCGACGAAAGGCTACTGAGGATGAAGACATGGACTTGGAATCTGTAAGTAGTAATGAACTTGCGAATTCTTCACCTTTTTTGGTAACCTAAATATTTTCAATGCGGGAGACATCCCTATAGTTTATTCTGTTGAGTCATCATTGGTTTTACCTTGTGCTTTTAAAAGTGCAAATTATGTAGAAAAACATGTAACCGAATATGAGAGTAAGGAATTGCCACAAGTTAAAGACTTGGATGAACTCTTGGGTGAGAAAGATGTGTCCTCGGGTGTGGAAATTAGGAAGGAGTCGCAACTGATGTTCAAAAAGCAAAGAGGACCGTTGCACATAAAGTCATTGTACATCAGAGCTCATTTGAATGGCAAACCGGTGGACAGGGTACTAATTGACAACGGTCCATCCATTAATGTTTTACCCTTAAGGGTATTGTTGGCTCTAGGAAATAAGGAGGAAGATCTAATTTATACGGACTTGATTGTATCAACAGTTACTAGGGACGTCATGACGCCATTAGGGGTCATCCCTTTAGCACCAAATGCTGGAAAACCTTTAATTAATCTCAATGTTCTTCACTCTTAGTTTGTATGAGAGACGTTCAAATTTTAGAGGGAAAGAAAATAGGGGAGCACATATGGAGTAAAATTGGAAAGCTAGAGATTATGAATTTGAAATAAAAAATAAGGAGGAAATGACTTAAAGGAATACAACTAACACATCTGATGTCATGGAATAGTAGAAGATATTAACAGAAGTGTATTATATTTGAATCTTCGTGTAAATGTGTAACATCGATTTTTTTGGCATGTGGAGCCAAAAAGAATGTGAAAAGACTATAGAGGCCATAATTTCCCCTTAATAAATAGATATTAAATTTGTTGAAAATATACATTATTTTTTATTACTATATAGTAAAATTTTCTTGTGACAGAAAAGTTTAATTGACTAAAATTCGTTTTGGAATTTTTTTTTTTGAAATTGTTACCTTTGCAAAGGGGCAAATCATCAAAGATCGTAGAGAGGCTTGACCAGTAGCCGACATATACGACAAAAAAAATTAGCATTAATAGTATGACAAAAATAGACTAGAGTTATATTTTTAAAAATATGTGTCATTATTAGAAATACGAAAATCAGCGTAATTGCGATATTTATGTCACATTAATTAATTGTATTATTTATATTTTTAAATATATGTCCTATTTAATTTTTAATATGGAAGACAATTAGTGACGAATCTAGGATTATTTTTATCCAAGAGCACCGTTGAATTATATTACAGAAATTGGCAGTACTGACATTAGTGGCAGAAGGATGAATGATGATCAAATTAAGTATTTAATTGTTTATTTTTTTAAGTTTAAAGACCTTAAATTTATTATAATAAAACTATGCATATAGGACCTGGTCGGAGCCGAGGTCATGGGATGTTGCGATCCCCTTGAATTAGTCGTTGAAGACAATGTGTACTGCCACATAATAAAGTTTTTAGCTCATATTTTCCAGTATAGTCATTCTCGAACTCTAGCTACCATTATTTAATGGGAAAGTTCAGAAATATTCCAAAAAAAAATAATTTTAGAAAGGTAAGAACATTCAAAATGTGCACAAAAAGACCAAAATTTATAATGCAATTTAAAAAATACAAAAATTTGACATTTTGACCACCTTTTGATCGTCACGTCAGAAGCTTGACCGCATGTTGACCACGCACCAGGAATGAGTACAACACGAGACCAACTTGTACTCTGCATTCCAAATACAAAAATAAGTATAAAACGAAAACAAAATGTACTCAGAATTTTAAATACAAAATTAGTTCAAAATGAGAACAATTTTGGAGTGCAAATGAGAATAGAACTAGAACAAACCCAATAGAAATGAGAACAAAATGTACTCAAAATTTCAGATACAAAAATTCGTACAAAATGAGAATAATTTGGTCTCAGTTTTGCACATATGAGAAAGAGTAAAAAAAATTCAGATATTTTCCTTCTCTCTCCTGTCCATGGTGTGCAGTGGGTCCTACCCTAACTACGCCTTCCTAACCCGTCGCTCTCGGATTCTCTCTACCTCTCTCACTCTCGTTTGTGTTGCATATTCTCCCTCACTTTCATTTGTGTGGCAAAAAGCCAATGAAGATAAGGGAATGGAGGTGGAGAAAAGGGAGAGAAGGTGAGCAGACAGAAACTTGAGAAGGAGATAAAAGGATAAGTAAAAAGAGAAAGACGAAGAGAAAAGCCATAGATGCAGGCAAAAGGAGAGGAGGTGAGGGAGAGAGAGAGGACATAAAGGAGAGAGAAAGCAAGTTAGACACTATAAGAGGAGGTGAAGGCGTAGAGAGAAGAGTGAAGAGGAAGGAGAGGAAAGAAAATGTGACAGAACAATGAGGGAGAGGGGAGAGGCGCGTGAAAAATACTTTATGCATTCTGAAAATTTAAATTGAGCTTGTTATAGTTTTCTGATGGTTTTAATTGGTTTTTATTTCTGAAATTTAAATGCCCAAAGTGGGATGTGGGGTAATTTCCTCTTATTTAATTCTTCAATAATGGAAATTAAAGGTTAATAAAGATCCATTGCTATAATTGTCAAATAGATGAAAAAAATATAGTTGTAGGTTGTTTAATTGTGCTTCCTAATTATGCCGACTTATTTGCATTTTTCTGATACTTGATACCAAAATATGATTGTTTTTACTACAGTTTTTCTCGTTTAATTAACATATTTTGTGTTCAACAATGTATAGCTCATTACATTTAGTGATACGGTATTCTTGTAGTTTTTTTTTAAAAAGAAAATCCCTAAAACGCTCTCAACTTTCTCTTGTCGTCGCCCAACTCCCTCATCCTTGATGGGCTGCCGTCGGCTTCTCTTTGTCGATGGTAGCCCCCCTTACACTCATCTCCTCATTTTCTCCTTCTCTTCCTCTCCTACTCCTCATCTCTCCTATCTGGCCCTTTCCCTCTCCCTCCTTCCTCTGTCTCCCACCCTCCTCTCCTCTCTTTCCTCGTTTGTTGCAACCTTACGCTTTGTCTTCTTCATCTCCGCCTCTCCCACCCCTGTCCTTTCTCTCCTTCTCTTTGCTTGGCTTGAATAATGTTAGATCAATGTGGGTTTTACTAGATCTAGTTGGTTTGGGCTTTTTCCCTCTTTGCTCAGGTTGTGGTCCCGTTTTGTGCCCCCTGAAGGTGGCTTTTTCCTGGCGGCTTTCCTGGTGTTGCCAGTGGTGGTCGGTTTTCTGTGGTTGTCTGTTTGGTGGGTGGTCCGAGTTTGCTGGTTGTTAGCTCCATGAAAGCACGCCTGAGCTTCTGTCCGGATCCAGCTCAAGATCCAGGCTTTGTTATTGTATTTTAATTGCTAGCATGTTGTTAAGTTGTGATTGCTGTATTATTTCAACTTTTTATATTGCTAAATCTGCCCGTGCAGATTCTTTGGCCATCAGTTCTGGTATTGTAGTCTGACATTTGAATTATTGTTGTCTATTCTTTGTGGTGTTCAATCCAATGTGTAAAATAGCTTGCTGTATTTCATATTTGCAGTAATGCAATCCACTTCAGTTTAAAAAAAAAAAGTTAATGTAGTTATTGCTGCAGTACCAAATTTTAATTATTTTCTGTCAAACTCGGGTAATCGTGCATGGAAAGAAATTACTCCCTCCTTTCCTCAAATAATAATTTTTAAGATTTTCATACATATATTAAAAAAATAATAAAATTATATTAATTATAATAATAATTTATTATATTATTTTTATTTATTTTAATAGAAGTAATTGAGAAACAATTATTACTAACAATTTAATAAAAAGATAATTATAGAAAAAAAATAATAAAAAATTATTAATTTTATAAATGTCACTTATTTTAATAAAAAATAATTTCTCAAAAAAACATTGTTTGAGAAAAAGAGAGAGTATAGTTTACGAATTCGAGACTCTGGAATGGATCTGAACATCTAAAAAAAGATTTATAATTTATGACAATTTCTGCTCTAAAATAATTCTATTTAACAACCCATATAAAAGATCACTTAAAACAAAATTATTCCCGTATAGTTTTTGGTAAAATAATGAACAAAAGAAAGTATAACATTAACCAAGCGGTCAAATTTGACTTCGTTTATAGCGGACAAAATTTTGCTGCAACCAAGTTCCTATTTCCACCACTAATCTTGTGCCACGTAGCACAATTCAAAGTCTATTTTTTCGTCCGTTGCCATGACTTCACACCATTAACATCTCTTCGTTAGTCTTAAAAAAAAAAAGGAGGCCAATGCTAAATAGGAAAATTGATTATTATATTGGAATTGACAAATTAAACAGTCCAAGTATATCACAACACAAATTAAAACTGATACTATTCAACTCAAAGTTTTGATATCAAAAAGGTTAAACTTAAATATATTTCTCAATTAAAAATTCTTCTTCATTTCATGTTTATATTGACCACAATTAAAAACTCTAATAGCATCTTACAAAATAATAAACTAAATTTAGACTTGAAATCAAAAAATAATAATAATGAATTTAGTAAATATAAGTAAAATAAAAAAAAAACTGAATTAATTCAATAAATGATTTATTATTAGTGTTAGAGAATATATTAAAATATGAAACATTCTCGATAATAACTAATGATTCAATGATGTGAACATCTTCAATTACTTTTTAGTCATTTAGTTTCTGTACTTATATTTGTCGTTTATAAAAACTGATGCAACCTGTAAAAAAATAGTTTTAATAGTATATTAAGATAAAAGAGATTTAATATTTTTTAAAAAAATTGTATTTATTTTCGAACTTGATGTTTTTTATATTTTCGTCGCTCTAATGCACTTTATAACCATCTTTTGGGTTGTTGAACTACTTCTTTCATTTTCAATCCTCAAAAAATGGGTCTATCATTAAGATGACTTATTTTATTTATTGATACACAATATAAATTTTCTTCAGCACACCTATTACTTGAAGCATTTTTCTTTTTCATCTTTTGTAAGTATTGCAACAAACTTTGAAAACTTTTGCAAGCATAGTTATACATATTTTCATTCTCCGAAGCAAGTGTAGATATTTCATAAAAATCATGACATAAATAAGAGTAATGTTTATCATTGCATTCTTTTGGAGTCCCCGTGATATCAATGATATGAGCTCTTTAATAAATCTCTCCTTTGCATTTTTTGTCCACCTCTTTAAAATAAATTGCAATGAGATTTTCTTAATATTTTTTTATCAAGTATTTTTAAAGTATGGGCACATAAAATTCCAACAAATGTAAATTTCATGCAATTGCAATGCACTTCACTCTGCAGATGCATTGAATTTCATGCAACTACAATGCATTTCACCTGTAGATGCATTGAATTTCATGCAACTGCAATGCACTTCACTTGGAAATTCTTACCCAAAACCGTCACATTAAATTTTAAATGGCACTTTAATTTGTGAAATAATCTTTGAAGCTTTAGTAGAAAACAAAACATAGACGAAGTCTATTTATATTGGAATGCTATTAGAGTTCTTGCACTTTATATTGAAATACTCTGTATTGAGAATGTCAATTCCAATATAATAATCAATTTTCCTGTTTAGTATTGAGATCTTTTTTTTTAAACACTAAGGCGGGTAGGAAAGGGGCTAGGAAAGGGGCTACCGTTCATAGCCTCGCAGACCGGGAAGCGTTACTGCGTCCTGGTCTACTAGTTTGTCCTCCTGTGGGAGGACGGGCTAGCTCTCAGGACGGGATCCACTGGCCCAGAGCCTATTTTTTTAAAAAAAAAAATTAAAATCTGACCGTTGAATTGTTTTGATCCAACAGTCAGATTTACTCTAACGGTAATATTACCGTTGGGGTCGAAAAATTACTCTTTTGGTCTGTAACTGCTAGTTTTACCTATTTTCCTATAAATACCCCCATAAACATATTTTTTATCATTTCTTCACTTCAAACACCCACTTCCCTCTCTCAAACTCTCTCAACTCTTAAAATTTCTCTCCAAATATTTTTCAATGGATCCCAACGATTTTTCAGATTATTTTTCAAACAATAAAAACAAAACAATGGAAGAATTTACACTTCAAATATTTCCTCCTCTTCTGATGACGAAGAGTACAAAAAAATTCGAGATAATTTCAAGCAATCTATTTGGAATAATC
>CAODLS010262161.1:0-13288 GCA_948243855.1 Flueggea neowawraea
TAACTGGGATTTCATAGTACATATATATCATTGGTATACCAAATGCTACTTCGACCCCGTAGCATAGGTGTCTCATATCATAAAAACAAAACCATAATATTTCATAGCATAAATCGTAGACATGCATATCATCATTTGAAATCATAATAAAGATATATAATACATATATATATATCCATTTCCTAAAACATATGGTTGATTATAAAAATCACATAATCATTTTATTCATTTAACCAATCCTTAGATCAGTCTATTTTCATAATCATGTTCAGCCTATCATAAAACATAATAGGGGTTTCAAGACACGGCCTATGTGTCTGAAGCTGATATTCACTCACCTGGATGTCCAAGCTGGATCACCAGTCAAGCCCCACTGGTCGGTGGCTGGCCTCGCTGGCACGAACAAGTAGTTGAACATGGACATACATAACATGAATCAGAATGTGGTACTGTGATCATACTATATACATGATATGCAAATGCAATGCAACCCTCATAATCGCTGAAAACATATACCGGACGTGTTTCCATCACTATCGATCGTTATTCCACAATCTACGTAAAATTATAGTTTGGTCCCCGACCACTATAAAATTACGCCTTAGTCCCCCAGACTTGGCAAACCTCCATATATTCCTTAAAATATCCTTAAACTACTAATAGGTTCTCCATAAGTTAGAATTCTCAAATTCATCCCTGAACCCTCATAAATTACTCTTTAATCCTTAACTTGTAAAATTACAAGTTAGTTCCCAAAATTCTGGAAATTACACATCTATACCTTAACTTTTCTAAAATTACATTTCTGGATCTCAAGTTTCTGAAATTACAAATCTGACTTTTATTTTTTAGAAATTTCAAAAATGCAGAACCTAAAGTTTTATTCTCAAAAATTCTGAATTTTGGATTCGATCATTACCCGATGTTTCCAATTACCCATATTGCTCCTAAACACGTTCATAAACATTAATCAATCATCAATTCCATCAAACAAACTCCAAATCGCTCCAGAAATCATCAAAACCGAACCTAACCCAAGCCAACACAATAAATAATCAAATCTGTAGATTCAAGGCTTGAAACATGTTTCTTTAACCTCAATGAACTCTAATCTAACAGCCCTTAGCATCTATTAACTCAGAATCACCCAAAATTCCGAACCCTAGACTCATTTGGTCAAAACGGATTTGATGGATTCATGCATGAAAGAGATGTTAAATCCAAGAAAGAGTTGTAATCTTACCTCTTAAAATGGTTATGGATGATGGACGAACCAAGCTCTGAAGTCCCAGACGATTTGAGAGAGTTTTGAGTGATTTGGGAATGTAAAAAATGAGGAAATCGGGTTTGTTCAACGCTTTAAAGGCGTCTGAAACACACATCACGTACATAAATCTATGTCTCACGTATGTTAAGGTACCCTTGCGTACGTGTATGGACATCTCACGTACATTATCGGGGCTCAAAAATCAATTCTAGACACCATAGGCCCGGCCTCACGTACGTCACTGTTCATCTCACGTACGTGAATCATCATGGAAACCCAGCACACGTACGTCAATCGTTGAAAACATGTATTCTGCAAAAATAGTTCCTAACGTACGTTAGCCTGAATCTTATGTACTTTAGGCTATCATAACGTGCGTTATTCCTATAACTACGTACTTTATAAGCCTTGTTTCTCCTTTCTTGACTTCTCTTGTTACCAAACTCATTTCGGATCATTTCTAACACTTAACAACATCCAACCTAACATGATTTCATCATAAACATCATTCACCATCCACTGGTGTTCCCAAAAGTCCTACATATCATATTCGAAAACTATGGAGATCATAATTGAAAAGTACGGGATCTTACAATTAGCACCTCTATAACTTTGGATAACTGATTGGCTAACTGAACATTGACTATGCTGAAGATGACTAGGTTGTAATGTTTCACCTTTCTGATCGGTCTTTACTCCCCCACTAAAACCAGAGCAATATTGTGAAAAATTGTCACCTCTTTTACTTGGCATATCGTTGTCACCCTGAGAATTTTGCTGTTCAATTTTTTTCTTTTTCTTCTCTCTTGAACTCTGAAGAATTTGTTCAGCTTTTTTAGCTTTCAAAGCCATTGTAACTAATGCACAATAGGTAGTCACATCTGTCATGTAACTGCGACTTGAATCTAAAACATTTGAACTCCTCAGATGGCATCATGCTACTCATGTACTTATAAAGATCAATGAACTTAGGTTCATATTCAGTGACTGAGGATGCACCTTGCCTCAAATTAAAGAAAGCATGTTGCTTGTCTTGCACAAATGTAGCATCAAAATACTTCTCCTTAAATTGAGCAATAAAATAATCCCAAGTCAATGGTCACACATATCTATCTTTTGCACTAAACCACCAAGTCCTGGCATCATCATGAAGAAAATGAATGATATGACTTGCCTTTTTTACATTAGAAAAACCAACTGTGGCCTCCATAGTCTTAAAAGCATCTTCCACTCTCCTAAATCATTTATCTGCCACATCTGGATCAGTACTACCACTAAATTCACTAGCACCGAACTGTTTTGCATGCTCAATAAACTTGAAAAGAGAAGATCGGTGGAATTCTTTTGTCCTTGTAGGAGTAAGGGTATCTAAAGCTCTAGCTAATAAGCCCACAACATCAACTCCAGTCTGAGCAACATTAGGAACTGTTGTTTCCTAGGAAGATTAGTTGGTGTAGGAGCTACTGGTGGGAGATCAGACCCTCTAACCTGTGAGGTCGAGTCTGCATAATCATCATTACCCTCTGGAACCTCTGTAGCATAAGATTTCTCAACAGGAGGGACTAAGGAATCTGAATCATGATTACTAGGATCATTAGGAATAACAGAAGGACTCCTAAGATTTTGTGGTTGGCCAACATAAGCTATTCTAGCAACTCTAACTCCACGGCCACGGTTTCCACCACGGCCTCTACCTCTGTCTCGGCCACCTCTGCGGCCTATGACACCACCTCTTTGTTTGGGTGTCATTCTTCACACTACAAAATTAGCAAACTATATGAGATATTCTTCATGTATATATCATGAGGCAGAAGGGAGCTTAAAGACAACCACTAGATATGGCAAGATACAGCCTTGACCAAGCTAGCAAATGCTAGACCAAGACCCCGCAGACACGTCAAGGTCTAGAATAAGTAGAATAGCAAGACTATAATTAACAGTTTGATGCAAACACCCTAAAATTGTACACCTAATGTATTTAGATACATTAGAGTCTACAGAATCATAACCTATTCTCTGATACCATTAAATGTCATACCAACCTCTCACAGTTAAGGTGACAGTGTATTTTGATTAGCCTGTTGCTTATTCAAACTCATCTTGCTCTCACATCATAAATAAAATTAAATACCAAGTCATATTCATTATAATTCACAGCATAAAACCTCTCAAGTTTATATCCAAAATACAATCCAAGATAACCAATGTATTAGAGCTTTCTAGATAAATACATATCTGTTCTAGAAAGACAAGTTTCAAAATAATATGAACAAAACTCTACTCCTATTGTTGGCCCAACCACTTCTAAGAACTCTGAAGACGATACTGCAATATGGCGTAGAATTCTTCTAGCTGCTACGAATCTGGGGAGGAGGAGAGGGGGTGAGTATAAAACTCGTGAGTGTGCACATATACAACAAAGGGGGAATAGTAAAGGGGTTATCATAATAGTATAAATACCATTAACTCAATTCCATCAATAGTTCAACATTTCTTTATTATAAAATCCAACTTAACAATCTCAATTAATTATCAATTATTCTTCTCATTGCTCTTAGCAAATTCCTCTAACCACACCATATCTATTAACTAATAAAATAGCATTTCTAGAAAATAAAGCAGTGCAGATAAAACATGAGATCATATCGCATATCAATAGCTCAATAGCAAGTTTTGGTATCATTGATCATACACCTATAATAAACTGAACTGTTTTCAAGCTACTTGGATGCTAAAATATAAATATAATCCATAGGTATCATTCCAAGTCATAATCAATCTCAACCAGCAACCTTAAGAGCTAAAACAATACTTGGCTCAAAAGGGCTGAATTGATAGCCTTATGGGCTAAAATAGTACTTGGCACCATAAGGGTCAAACTGAAACTAGTTGGCCAACTGTCTCGGATCCTTGGATCTCTCATCTCAAATCTCAAATCATTCACTCAGCAAGATCACAGTACAACACACTAGGAGAGTATGATCAATAATACAGACTCATAGTTCAATAATCCAACACATCTTATTATAGGTGTATACCATCATAAGTTAATCATTTAACCCATTTTATATATGTATATTATTATCTCATTGCTTTTGTTCAATGCATAAATGCCTTTAAAATCATCTTTATGCATGCTACTTAATACTGAAATAACTAAAAATAACCGATATTGTTCCTTCATTATATAGAAAAATAATCATTTCTCAAATCCATGCATTTTCACATAAAACATATATATAGCTATAGTTTTTGAAATAACCTAAGTTGCATATATGCCCACTCACCTGGCCAAAACAGAGAACAAATCTAGATTCAGATGGCTAAAGAACCCCGGTGTCAAGTGATTGTACAAGATTTCCTCCTATAATAAGAATTAAAGAAAGAACATATAAGACTTCGATTAATAAATGCATTTCAAACTTAACTATGTCACTAATAATGTTGGACTGAGACGAAATATGATTGACACCCTAACTCCTCCTAGTTTACCAACATATTCTATTCCATTTATTGATTCTCACTTCCATTCTTACTCCTTCACCACTCACAAAGTCCTTTATTATTTTGCTTATTCTCATAAACAATACCCACAATACTATGCATAATTTATATCTTATGAACCCCATGTCAACCACTTAATCTAATCATCATCATCATCAATAACCAATATTCACAATTATTCCTCATCCAAGAATTTAATCAGTAACTCCATGATAGTTGAATAAAAACTTAAATCCACCAAATTTCATCTTATCCACAGAAACCTCACCTCCAAATTCCTTCTCGTTTGTTGGAAATCCACCATAAACTATTCGTACTTTCTTCCTTACTGCCTACTGATTCCGGTAGTTTCACTAGCCACCACTGGTCGAAAATGAAATTGGGAATGACCAGGAGCACAACCCATTTTACAGATCGTCAATTGGACCTCTACAACTCAAGTTATGCTGATTTTAAGTTCTCTCTCTCAAACCCTTCTCTTCTCTCTCTCTCTCTCTCTCTTCTCTTCTTTTCCTCTTTTGTTTTCTGCACAAAATGACAGCCACTACTCTTCTCTTCTGGATTTCTCTTCACTTTTTTCTTCCAATCTTACCCTTACTTCTTTCTCATATTTACCCAAATACCACCACACTATTAAAAATACAAACTATTCACTTTCCAAAATTAATAATCATCTTCACCTTATAATTATTAATTGCCTAATAGTCCAACATTAAAAGAATAATAAATCTGAGGTGTTACAGTAAAACCATTATTTCTCTTATAGTTTATGATGTTTTGGTCATTTTCAAAATCAGAAGGATGCAGATTCTCTCATGCATTTACATCCGAGCAATTGCGTAACAGCATTTCATTTTGTTCACAACATTCTGAACAATCAACGAGCATATTTATTGTTTATAGCATTTGATTTGGTGCCAATTTCATAAAAGAATTCAAATTGATAGTGAATTTAGAATAGATTGTTCATTTGTGGTTCAGATCAAAACAATTGAAGAGACTTTGAGATATTTTCTTCTTGTGTGATAGACATGGATATTTGGAGAAGTGGTAAAATTGGTGAAAGGAATTATAGTTGGAAGAAACATTACATGAGGAGATTATAAGGTATGCATTGAAAAGTTTTGTTTACTTTCTTTGTAGTTGTTTTTTCTCAAAATTGTAATTCACTTGCTTTGTATTTTTTTTTTCGGAAAAAAAAAAGATATTACGATATGGTTTAAGGGAAAAAAATTGGTGAATTTAGAAAAGAGTTGGACTTAATTTTTGAACTTGTTATAAGGGCGTAAGCAATTGAAATGTAACATTCAACAAAGTAAAAATTCCAAATAGTTTACTACAACATTATTGTTTTCTTTTACAAATGTATTTGTTAATGAAATAATAGAAAATCTAGTGGACAAATTTTTTGAATGAACTTCGGATTGAATAAGCATTCTTGATTGTTTACACAGTTGAGCTTTGCTAAATGGATCAATTTGATCCGAATCAAAAGGGGCATTTAAAATTAAAAAAAAAAAAGTATAATACCCTCTATAAGATGAAGACAAGTTTAGAAAATATATAATTTCTTTTAATGAATTTATATTTTCAACACAAACTCAATGGAAATCGAACATTTATTTAAGTAATGTACATAATTGAAACATGACAAAAGAATAAATTGTAATAAATTATTCAACTCGGTTTGATTATACTCCTATATATGAAGAGCATAGTTTGCTGGCAAAAGAGCAGAGGTGGGCTCCCGAGCGAGAGCTTCTTCCCAGCAGGGAACCATGGGCACTTTGCTGCTCCAAACAATCATGTAGCTAAGGTCATTGCTAAATTAGTTATTGTTTCAATTAAAATCAAACTTTCTTTAATTTTTGTTGTTTGTCAAAAAATTCGTTGATTGGGACAATAATTAGATTATTGTAATGTTGTTATTTATCATTTTGTGTGATAATTTTGTTTGGATTGGTTATTTATATTTTAATGTAGTTATCAGTCTACCAAATATAATTAACTATAACTAATGTGCAGTCTATATTAACGGCTACTGATTGTCATGCTTTTGTGCTTCATTTTCATTACTGTTTAATATTTTGCAAAATCAACATTGCCATTCATTTAAGTAAATAAATCTTGGTCTTTGTAATTAAACTAAATGCTTTTGTAATCAAAATTGAGTCTTGACACGTGCAAAATTCCAAAATCTGCCTATGTACTGCGAAAACACATCAAACATCATTAGAATTATGCCTAAGAAAGAGATAAACATGCTAAAGACTTGTAGTCTACTATTGTAGTTATTTTACATTAAAAAAAAATTCTGGGCCGCCATTTTATGGGCCAGTTTTAGATATTGCTATATTATAGGCTATTTGCTGTTTGTTGGCTACAAATTCATGTATTTAAGCCAAGATTGTTAATGAATGCAGTAGACATTACATTTCTTATAATACTAGGGTAAGGGTGCGCGCTTCGCTCGAATAATAATAATTATGCATTAATTTGTCTCTTTTAAAGTCAATAAAAATAAAAATTTCATGTTAATATATATATATATATATAATGATGTGAATATGCATACAAAACTGTAAAAAGTTTTTTATTTTGCTTTTCTAAATTTGTTGTATCATATTTGGTGAAAGGATATTATTTATTTATTTTATATCTTTCGTCCATAAAAACATTAAATGATTTGTGTTAGTAAAAATATAAAATTTAAATTGTGACTTTATATAATAATTGTTATATATTATAAAATAATTCAAATGGTAGATGTGGTACAAAATCTGTAGAAACTATTCCAATATTATTGAAAGTTGGTTGTATATAGTAGAATAACGTAGTTATATGATTTTGAGATTAGAGACTAAGATAATATTTACAAAATATGTATAAAAAAATTTGCTAATGTGGAGCTTGTAGATGTTTTTTTTAATATTGTAGATTATATTTACAAAAAGTGGTGGTAACCATTACACGACCCACTCGTGATATTTGCAAAATTTGTTTGAGAGAGACTTCACAGACCAACAAGCTAAATTACTCTGAACCAATAAACTTGTAGGGGGCATCCAGTCAACAAAAAAATTGTTCTGAGCCAACATACGCAGGGTGCTAACCGGGTAAAAATGCAGTTAGTACAATGATGACGATAGACAACATAAGCAAGGCCGAAAAATACTATTATGAAAGGAAGAAGGATTGGAGACACCACTGCATCAAGGCCAAGTAAGTAATACAGTTGTATTTGAGGTTCGCCAGTGTTGAAACTAGAGATGAAATTTATATCACATCATATAGCTATCGACTCTACTCGTACTCAGTCAACACGAGTATTATCTGTTTTGATTGGATATAGATAATACTTACAATTTACTGTGTAAATATGGGTAGGGTATAGATATAGAAATATCCTACTCGTACTCTTACCCGTTGTATAATATCCGTACTCGTGTCCGTTACTCATATCCGCTATATATATATATATATATATAGAGAGAGAGAGAGAGAGAGAGAGAGTCTTTTAAAGATAAATGAATTCTCATATTTGAATAAATTAATTTATAAGTAGAATGATACTATAAATATATTTTGTTAGATATTGTAATTTTTTATGTAGATAGAATGAGATGTTACTATTGAGAATGTATTATTATAGTCTTCTATTCAAAGAACTTATTATAGCTAAAATATTTTGAACAAAACTTTTGTATATAAAACTCATTCATATAGTACTGACATATGATTGATTAACCAACAAATCAAGCATGAGAGTTCAAGAACAATATTTTTTATCTAATATTTTGGTATAGTTTAGTCTAATATATTTTAGTATATTATTTTCACAAATATAATATCTAGTATATATTTTAGTCTAATATTTTCTCCACAATAAGAGTAGAATTAAGAGCTGTAATTTGAAGATTGCAATGAGAATGCTAGAAACGTTGGTCATCTTCATCCTTGTATAGTATTTTAGACTATAATTTTTGTATAAATTTTTCATCAAGTGATAACTTATCACATTATTATTCATTAATTATATTCAGTTGCAAATTATAACTTTTACATTATGTTGTGTGAATATAATATTTTATACTATCTCGTATATTTTTTAATCTATTGTTTTAAATTATTTATATATTACTTTTAAGTTAATTAATTATATTTAAACTACGGGTAAATGGATATCATACGGGTAAACATATACTATGTGGGTAGAGTACTGATGATAATTTTTTCTATCCGCACGGGTACGAATAAAGTATAGGTACATGATATAAACTACAAGTATAAATAAAAATATTTATATACTCTACTCATATCCCACCCTACCCTATCCATTGACATCCATAGTTGAAACCAAGGGTTCCAAGGTCCATATCCTCTTCTCTGGCCTTTTTAGTCTTGACTAAGAAAAATCTTCAAATGGTATTTTATCAAGGGTTTCAACCTCAATATCTGCTCAGCAACTCCATGCCATCTGTCAGCCATTATGTACGTTATGAAGAATGTTACCTTCATTGGAATTGAGATTCCTACCGTTCTTGATATCCTAAAGAATCACATATTTAAAGTTATACTATGAACGGAACCGAACAGAAAAGAAATTAAACATAAATCAAGTAGAGGACTCGGGTAAAATATTTTCTCTCATACTGACTTAACATATCATTTATTCTAATATTTTTGCTCTTTCTGTTTATAACAATAACTACGAAAACATTTGTGGCTACTACAGATACTTGCCCATCAGAGATAATTTACAACTGCAAGGCAACACTAATCCTAATAAAACAAATCAATCAATATGAGTAAAATACTATAAAAATAGTGACGTAAATTACTCTCAACAGACAATAATTACTAAAATGATAATAAAAAGAAACAAAAAGCATGTAGAAGAGCATAATCATTTGCGGACTGGTGTTTTTTGATGACTGAGTATCATTTAGCATAGTTATTGACAGCCTCCTTTAGTGGAGCATTTCTCCATAGTTCACTGAAATTTTACATTCCAAGTTTCCTCTTAGGATTTTGTCACTCTGCCTGCCACATACAGAGCTCTTGCCGGAACTTGTGGTTGTCCGTGTTGAAATACTCGTTGACTCTCAGTTTTGATGATTTTAGCAAAACATGTGAAAAAGTTAAGCAATGCACGTTGCAGCTAATGATAAGCACATTGCAGCATGATCAACGCATGTTTCACATGATACAAGTCACATTGATCATATTTGGATTTTCCAACTGAGGTACAAGTCACGCAACATAAGATACAAGTTGCATTATCGAGTTGAACTAAGAAGACAATAGGCATCTGAAAACTACAAGTCACGTTGCATGAAGCTCAAGTCACGTTATGTGAATGAGGTGTTATCGGCATGAGTTGCACTTATCTACAAGTCACGTTATGTGGATGAGGTGCTCTTGGCATGAAATGCACTTGTGTACAAGTAACGTTGCAGACTATATAAGTCACGTTGACGAGAATGAGCATCAGACTTGAAGTCGACTTGAGAGCAATGGAAATCAACATTACACTATGCTTCAAGTTACTTTGTGAGGAAAAGATCCACCTTTGAAATCTTTCCTCAACGCACATTGCACACGGAGACAAGTCATGTTATATAAGGTAACGTCAAATTCTGACAAGTCGGCGCCTCAGGATTAAAATTTAATATTCTCTAACACCTAACACAATCACGTGAAAGAATCAAAGGACAAATCTTTAGAGATCGACAACGCACGTTGTATAATCAAGTGTCATATGCAACGCACATTAAGGCATGATCAATGCACGTTGCAAATGGACAAAAGTCACGTTGTACAAAAAAAATTTCTAGGTGAGCATTCTGGATAGAGACACAAGTCATGTTGCATACACACAAGGTACATTACATTGTGCAACATTCGAAACCGAAGCATCAGAGTTTGATGCAAGACACGTTGAAAGTAAGCAAGTCACGTTGTATGTCAAAGGGACATCTACAACGCACGTTGCATGGTTACAATGCATGTTGCATCGGCTGATGTCATCAAAATTAGAATATCTTTCTCATTTCTTAGCGACTCTTTCAAGTCTCACAACGGCTACATTTTGGAACCTACCTATAAATAGAGGTAGGCACTTTAAAGACAAGTAGAGAACACATTAAGAGTGTCCTCAAGCTTTGCAAATTTCATTCTTGACTTTCTCTCTCTAAGTGTTTTCAAGTTCTTACACCACAACTAGCTTTTGTATTGCTATTTGCTTTGAGAGTTGGTGTAAGAAGATCATACTTGTTATGTTAATCTTTGTGTAAACAAGCTTTGGTTGTAAAGCTTGTGAGTAGAATAGGTTTGCTTGTCTGGTTCCTTAGAAAAATAAGTGGCCATTGGTTTACTTGTTGAAACCAGTGAAAAACAAGGGATTGTAAAGGTTATCTTATGAGCCTGAAAAACAAGAGGTTGTAACGGTTTGCCTTCACCCGCAAGTGAGGAAGTGATAGTGGATTGAAATTCTCTAGTTGAGGCTAGAGGAGTGGACATAGGTCAATGAGGACCGAACCACTATAAATCGCGGATTTGTTTTCTCTCTCCCTTACTCATTTTCATTTCAGTTTATGTGGTTGTGTTGGATATAGATATTAAAGTTTGTTTTTCAAAGTATTGCCAAAAGTTTTCAAAAGGTTTTATACTTAGCAAGATATCCAATTCATCCCCCATCTTGGATGCCTTATTGGGATTACAATTGGTATCAAAGCTAAGGCTCAATATTTTAAGGTCTAACAACGTTGAGTAAAAGATCCAAAATGGCATCCATGGGAGATATTTCCAAATATGAAGGTTTGGCTACTAACCGAGCTCTTTTCTTTGATGACAGTGATTATGTCTATTGGAAGACAATGATGATGGTCTTCTTAAAGTGAGAAGCTGAAGAAGTTTGGGATGTAGTAGAGATGAGTCCCTATATTCCTGTAAAGACAGTAAATGGAGAAGAATTTCTGAAACCAAAAGATGAATGGATAGACCGAGATAAAGGGATGGTGAGATATAACAACAAGGTCATGCACATATTGTTTTATGCATGGAGCAAAACACAATTTAAAAAGGTCCAACAGTGTTCTACTGCTCATGAGATTTGGAGAACCTTGGAGATCACATATCAAGGAACTTCTAAAGTGAAGGAGAACAAGGTCTCACTTCTTATGCACAAGTACGAGCTCTTCAAAATGAAAGAGTGAGAAGGAATCCAATAGATGTTTGATCGCTTCAATGACATTCTTAATGGACTGAAAGCTCTCAGCAAAGCATACTCAAACTCAGAACTTGTGTGAAAAATCTTGAAGGCATTGCCTAAATCTTGGGCATCCAAAAAAGATGCTATCATTGAAGCAAATGATCTCAACAAGCTACCTTTGGAAGAACTACTTGGATCTTTTCTCACTCATGAGATGGGATTGTATGAAAATGAAGAGCAAAGATCCAAAAGTGATAACAGAAGAGGAATAGCTCTCAAATCTAAAGTGGTTGAAGAATCTAAAATTGAAGAGGAAAGTGAAAGTGAAGATGAAGAAATTGCAATGTATGCAAGAAGATCAAGAGGTTCATGAAAAGGAACAAGCCATGGAAGAAGAACAAGAATCAAAATAGTAAAGATGAGCCAAAGAAGGAATTCAAGAAAGAATTCAAGAAGAAATCTAAGAAGGAAAGCTCAATCATTTGCTATAATTGCAACAAACTGGGTCATGTCAAGCAAGAGTGTACTCTTTCCAAGAAATTCTTAAAATATTCAAAGAAGAATAAGGAAAAGGCCATGAAGGCAATATGTAGCGATAGTGATGAGTCAAGCACATATGAGGATGAAAAGATTGAAGAGATGGCAAACCTATGTCTAATGGCCAAGGAAGATGATTCATAAAGTGATGATGAAGAGGTATGTATAAGAGCTAAGACCAAGAAGAACATGTGGTATCTTAATAGTGGTTGCTCTCATCACATGACTAGAGACAAAGCCATGTTCTCAACTATTTCACCTAAATATAGATGATATGTTACCTTTGGAGACAATGGTAAAGGTAAGATAGTTGGAGAAGATAAGGTTGGTAAGTCTCCTAATCCTACCATTGATGATGTTTTGCTTGTGAATGGCTTGAAACACAATTTGTTAAGTATAAGTTAGTTTTGTGACAAAGATTGCAATGTGGTTTTTAAGCAAAATAGGTGTGTTGTATATGATAATAATGATTGTGCTTTATTTGTTGGTTCTAGACATAATAATATCTATGTTGTTGACTTGTTTGATTCAAAAGCTTTCAATGAAAAATGCCTTGTTAGTGTAAATGATGATACATGGTTATGGCATAGAAGGTTAGGACATACTAGCATGCATACCATTTCAAAGCTTTCAAGAAAAGATTTAGTAAAAGGTTTACCAAAAATTAGATTTGAAAAGGATTTAGTGTGTGATGCATGTGTTAAAGGAAAGCATCTTCCACACCATTTTTGGTATCTTAGGCTGCAACACATCAACGAAGAAGATAA
>CAODLS010262288.1:0-15559 GCA_948243855.1 Flueggea neowawraea
ATTTTGCAGATATATGATCTTGGGAGGAAAATCTGGACAACAAAAGGAGAGGAGCAAGAAACAGCCAAAAAGGAGTTTATCGAGTCTCTCAAACTATTGGAAGGAGAACTGGGAGACAAGCCATACTTCGGAGGTGACAACTTTGGATATGTGGATGTCGCACTTGTCCCCTTCTATTCCTGGTTCTATGCCTATGAGACTTTTGGAAACTTCAGCATAGAGAGCCATTGCCCCAAGTTGATTTCCTGGGCTAAACGATGCTTGCAGAAAGAGTCTGTTTCCGAGTCTCTTCACGATATAGAGAAGATTTATGCCTTCATTCTGGAGCTGAAAAAGCGGCTTGGGATTGAGTAGATATATGGAATCATGTGCTTTATCATTTGGTAATTAATTTTGTCTTAAATAATGGTGCACTTGGGGGTGATTCGTATTATGTAGGTAAAGTAGTGGTTAGGGTGGGTATTTTGTTGTGCTCAATTATGTCATGTTGTCTGCTTTCCAACTTATAATATTCCCTCCAACATAATTTCGTCACACTTTTTTTATTATATTTATTGTTAACAAAGTTATAAATTTATTTTTATTTAATTTTTTTTAATCAATTTATTAATTATAAACATAATTAGTTAAAGGATATAAATAAAAAATTATATAAAATTAAATAATTTTAATTATTAAAATTATTATTTTTTAATTTATGTAAAAAGTAGTTAGTGTTTATCAAATTAGGGTAAAAGAAATATCTAAGTTTGAGAATGTGTGAAAGTCTGATTTTGGTCTTTCAAACTCGTACATTTTTTTTCTGAACTACACCAAAATCCCAACCGCAATGAGTTGGGGGAATCACACATTTGTAGCTGATTAAAATGCCAAATTTGAAAAATATGGAACTAGCTTTAAAATATAACAAATACCACAAAAATGTTAAACAAGTATTAAAACTACTATTTTTAAAAAAATCACAAGAAAATGAGCTATTTTTTGTTAAAATTTGACTTTTTGTGAGAAATTGTTTTTTTAGAAATTAAAAGATAATTTTTTTTAAAAATTTACAGAAGTGTATAATGGTGTATAAATGTGTACTCAGGTATAAAAAGGCGTTTATATTTTTTAAAAAGATTTTATAAATTTCAGTTTGGGTGTACAAAATGTGTATAAATTTACATAGATATACACTAATTTACAAAAGTGTACATGACATTTGTTTTTTCTATTAAATTGGTTTATTAGTATATAAAGATGTACGCTATCATGCATCGATGTACACAAAGTGTGCAAGGTGTTTCTAAACTGAAATTTACTGTGTAAGGCATTTTTTATTAAGTTGTTTTTATTGTGGCATATATGAGTGTACGTTGGCATACACTCTTGTACAATGGAGCATTTAATGTTCAACCATGCTTTTTTTCCGTGGGGATTGAAAAATTAATCCTACTCCTATAATTTATCAAAATATTATAACTAAAAAGATAATTTTACAAACAAAGCTTTATAGATTTGGACTAAAGAAATCGATCAGCCAACAGCAGATCGAGCTCTGTCGATGACGACACCAACTCTAAATCGAACTCCGCTGACAATGACACCAACACCAAATCGATCTCCGTTGCCTAATGCTTCTCCGATAGAACAAATCTGCGTTTGTTAGCATCTACTAGAACTCCGTTCGACGCCTCTCTCCTTCCGCAAGCCGCCTCTCTCCCCTGCAACCGTCACATCCCTCATAGCGATTTCATATTACTGCAACAGAGAGAGAGAGAGAGAACGAGAAAGGAAAAAAGACTTCTGCAGTCCAATTTGCCTCGATTTGTTCAAGTTCAGCTTATTGGAGTGGCGACAAAAGAGGCAGTAAGAAATAGAGAGACAGAGAGGAGAGGTTGCTGGAGACGGAGGAGGAGGAGGAAGGATGGTGGCAGACAGGGAAGCCAAAAGACAGAGATAGAGAGAGGAGAGAGAGAAAAGAGAGAGTGTGTGGTATAAGAGAAAGAGAGGGCATGGAAAGATGCAAGAAATTTGCACAAGATTTTGGATTATATACTAAATAAGATCTTTCATTTTGTTGTTAAGAATATGATTATAGTTGATAATATATCTCTGAAATTAAGAAACTTGGGATGTACCATTCCTGGTATTTAAGAATTAGAAGTTCTATTTATGTGATTCTACAGATTTATAATGGGCAATTAACTCCAATGAGTTTGGATCCCAGGCCCCCCCTAGGTCCCCAGGTAGTCTGGTTGCCACTCGTCTAGTCTACTTTGCTCAAGTATTTGGTATTCCTATAATAACACATATTTTGTTAAAATATTATTGTCATCAGAGATTATTATAATTTGAGATAACTTGAGATTATTTAATTGCTGCTATTGATTATGTACTCGTTTAAAAAAGTAATATTCTTTGTATTTAATATATAACATATAAAAGTTTGTGCATTTTTTAATAGTAAAAATAAGAGGTGGTATAACTTTTTTTTTCTTCTATAAAATAATGTAAAATAACATTTTTGTCCCTTTTCAAAAATTTATGCAATTAAAAAGTAATAGAAGAGGAGAATAATGTCATTTTATATATTAGAATATCTCAAAAAAATTACAACATACTATATGTTACTATCTAATTACCAAATAAGTATAGTATGTATTTTTTATGCTATATACTCTCAAAATGTTATATACTATTACTTGCCAAAATATCCCTATATAAATCTAGTGATTTAAACTGTGTGCGCGGTTCGGTTGATTCATTGTTGATGTTGAAAATGACATAGGCTGACTCGTGGAGGGATTCTACAGCATAAAACAACAAAAGGAAGATATGATATTTGAACGTCCAAATTATCTTATCTCCCCAGCAACAAGTATCCTTCGAGAAATGTCTCACTAATTGATGTGGACCATTGCCTGCACCAACACCACCCTACACATCAATCCCACTAACACATGTAAGCCCAACGAATACCAACAACAGACTCAATAAACATTTAAACTCTTACTTATCTCATTTGCATAACCTTTGTTTCAACTTGATAGAAATAGTTATAACATATTCAATTTTAAATGTTTTATATCTATCTAGATTTATATCATTAAATATTAACGCATCAACTGTAATATGTAGAGTTTGATGTGTGGCATTCCAATATTCAATTAAAAGGTCTATTTACAATGAGTCATCCTTATAAAATAGTACTCCTATCTCATTTTAATAATCACTATTCCATTTTTAGATATCTTAAAAAAATTGCCACCTTTCTATTGTAAAACATTAAATTCCTTACTATTGTATACTATTTCAATGGACGTGTTTACATCATTTTATAACAAGTTTTGTTTTTAATGGGAATCCTATTACGAATAGAAAAATTTGTCAACAAATAAAACAGGTTTCACACTATACTAGAGGTTGGTGATTTTAAACTGCTGGAGGAACTATGACTTCTTTGAAGCTGGCCAAACATTTCTATCCTAAGAACTGAACTTGGAAAAAGTTGAGCTACCGAAGTTTTTCAAAGTGTGTTTGTTCACAACTTTGTTCACTTGCAGGACTCTCTGGAGCTCGCCAGCAATTCCTAGCAGAATAACTAGTTTTCCAATAACATCATTGATGCCAACCTGTGAGCATTTCTCCCACACTTGTTCATCCACTGCACTAGATGTCAGGGCAATAATCAACGGCCAACTACGACTTGGGTACTTGCGGATTCTGGAAGCAACTTCAAATCCATCCAACTTAGGCATCTGAACATCCAACACAACAATTTGGAAAGAATATTCGGTTAGGCCAATCACATTAGCAAGACATTCAGATCCTGATGAAAAAACAAAAACACTGCAACCTAACAAGGCTTTTACATATGCTGAAGCTCAAGTCCTCATCAATTCCACCTTTGGTATATTTTCTGCCACAGGAATCGACCATCGAGCTTCAGCTTTTCGATTCAGAACCAACTCTGTTGATTGTGATATCGATTTTAATAAAAACATCCTCATCAGGCATGTTTTCTCTCCATGTTGGCAACCTCGAATCATGTCTTTCCTGACCTCCATTCTTTTCCAAGGACCAGTAAACTCCTAACCATATGCAAAATGACTTGAAAAACTCTTCTTTCATCACCTGTAACATGATCGGGCAAGGACTTATCAACCTCAATAGAAAAATCGAAACCTCTATAAGCACAAAAGCACTTGGCAAGGCAAACTGGAAAGACTTCATCTCCAATGGAAACCTTCCACCATCATTTGTTGGCATTTCCATCACATCGTCTATCAAAGTTGATAGTAGATTGCTAGTTTTCATCATCGTATCAACTATAATCCGTTGCTGAGCACTCAAACCTTAATTGTCCTGCATCATTGAAATCAAACCCAAAATTGAGTGCATTGGCCTCTTCATCTCATCACTCGTTACTTTCTGAAACGCATCCCTCGTCTGGATTGCCATCATCGCTTTCATTCTCTCCTGTTTCAAGGCTCGGTTTTGCTCCTCCAACTGCTCCCTCATGATCTGGGACTCTTCAAGAACTGCGGCATGGGAGAGAGACACAGCCACTTGGTCAGCTACAACCTTAATTATCTCTAATTCCTGGTCTGTCCAAGACCTTGGCTGAGGCTGTCCACCGGGAACCACCAACGCCAAAATTGCGTAACAAGAGTACTGATTCATTTCAGGAGTCGCCTTCTTAAAATTGGAAACGCGAAGGATAGGCAATCGAATTGCAGCTGCAGAACCATTGAAACCAAAGGCAATTGCTGAGTTGGGCCGAAAGATATGCACACCATCACTCCCTATAATTCTAACAACATCAGGGTTAGTAATTGGCATTGAACAGCAATAGTCCATATTAGAATAATAACCTTCATTCAACTTATGGGTCAAAATCATCTCCGTTTTCATCTTATTAGGCATCCAAACCGCACAATTCTGCAACTTCAATGCCTTGGATAATTCAAAAAGAGTCGTGTCCAGAATAGTGTGTCTATCAAGCGATTTTCTAATGTCTTGTGTAAGCATACGGACACGTAATCCAGCTTCTTTCTGCTTCATTATAATCCCAACTTGGCGACCAAGATCCCATGTCTTCTGCTTCAACAAGAATTCTCTCACCTTCACCTTGAGAAGCATGGGAATGAGAGTGAAAAGAATGATGGCAGTGGAAAATGACACCAAAGCAGTCAAAATCTTGAAGACAATGTCGGCAAGCATGAGCTGAAAATGAAAAGTGCTTAAGACAATGTGGGCAAGCCTGAGCTGAAAATGAAAAGTGCGGGGACTATAGTGTTGGAGCCCAAATAAATAAACAAATCCGCACAAGAAAATAAATAATAGAAAAAAAGAAGAATAACACACTAAATCTTTTTAACGTTGTTTAGTTTCTTAATAGACCTATATTCACAAACTCTACTAAAATAATATTACAATTTTTGGACGGATAAAATTATAAAAATTCTCTCTACTCTCACAAACCCAAGTCCGCTCTCTCTAATTAATTAGTTTAGGATTTGTAATACAAAACACATGAAGTTTTAGGCCCGTTTATAGGGATCAGACCCTTCCTCCCTTGTATTCCTAAGCAATGTGGGACAACTATATTTCTCAAAACCACTCCTAGACAATGTAGGATTTGAAGAGTTTTCTCAACAAATGCTCCATCAACCTAAATTCTCACATATCTCAACAATATTAGAAAATTAAACTCTCTTCGTAGAATTCGCCTTCTTTGTTCTGTTGCTTCCATTATCAAGGGAATGCCATTCAAATAATAAATATTCTTCCCTCTCTTCCTTCTTTGCAATATCGAGCTGTCACATTTGAAAATCTTGCAGAACTCTTCATCACCAACATATTTGTACCCACGAGATGCCAATTCACCCAAAGAAATTATATTGGCTCTAGCAATAGGTACAACTTTATATCAGCAAGTGTTTTGACAACATCATTATGGAGCTTCAGGCAAACTCTTCCAATGCCTTCAATTTTCAACTTTGAATTGCTCCCATGGATGTAGCCAAAATTTCCATCATTCTTCAAACCATCAAAACAAGCTTGATCTCTGCAAATATGCATGTCAGCAGCAGAATCAAACACCTAACCAGAATGATCTTTAACAAGATCGTTAGCAGCAGCCAACAGTACCTTACTATAATGTTCAACCACATTAATTGAAGAATCACCAACTTTCTACTTACCCTTCATCATTCCTTGTATACTCTTCAAGTCCCGCTTAAAATGTGGGCAGCGAGATTGCATGTGACTGGTTTCTCCACAATAATAGCACTCAACAGTACCCATATCTCTCAGTCGAGATCTCGATCTTCCAGCACGATCACCTTTCTTTCAATTCCTCTCTCTTTCATCAACCCCTGTAGCTACGAGTAATTGAGGACCATCACTATCTTCTGTCATCATCCTCTCAATCTCCTTCAAGACCGTCATCACGTCAGTCAACTGTAAAGTATTTTTCCCTACTAACATTGTTTGCACCAACGACTTGAATGATTTAGGTAATGATGCTAAAAGAAACAATTATTGCTCTACAATTCTACTTCTACTCTTCCTCTATTCTCCTCCCTAGTGTTGGAATTCATGACTAATATATGACATTCATAAGCATACATGGCAGCGAAAATAAAAAAAAAATTAAACCTTTAAAACCTAGAATTCGACCAAAGATCTATGCATATCAACATATACGATTAAAGTTACCAATTTTACCTGAAGAATTGCTCCAATGGTACGGCTTTATGGCAATGTTGGTGTAACTTTTAGTACAAAGCTCGAAACACTTTCTCACACGTTGCCTTTGTGCGAACGTGACCAATGGTATCCACACAAACGAATTTGGTTGAATCAGTTAAGTGTACTAGCACCAAGAATCACTATTCTAGATCTCACAAAATTCGGTTTCTCTATTTGTAGTGGCACTCATAAAATTTGATAATGGCCTTTAAAAGAACATTAAAAATTTCACCTACAATATGCACACATATATATAGCGAAGTGTGAAGCCCTAGTTTAAGTTTGCTAGGTTTCTTCTCACTTGTCCTACAAGAATAAGAACTTCTTATCACATAAGAACAAGGGCTCCTAAAAAATAGAAGTGCGCATAATATTTCTTGAAAAATAGGAGTGTGTGCGGAATTTTGTCTAGAGTTTATTAATGTTATTGGACTTTTGATTACATGGTACATTATCATTAAATAAATCACTCCTATTAATCTACAAGGACCGAAATTATGTCACACATAATAACGTACCAAAACATGCTTAATTTTAATAATTAGTGATTTATATTGAAAGCCCATTACATTAATGGATTAAGTCTTATATCATATTTAAGACTTAAATCATCAAATCTAAATTATTATTGATTATTCAAATTAATCATTTTAATAATTTTATTACCAAGAGAGAATATTTGTGATTCGATTCAATTCGTTCTTGTGTGTGACCCAATAGACCCACTCGAAATTGGCAATGGACCTTGTCCCAAAACTTAGGCCCAATGTCCATAAGCGGTATCTAGTAATATATTATGGTAACCTAAAATCGAGTGGATGTAGGTGATAAGAGTTAAGCTTTCACAGTTCGATATTTAGTCCTTTTGTCTCATGATATCTATATTAAGCATAAGACATTGTTACATATTAACCTTATGTTGCTTAGTATTCTTTCTTGACCCCAAGTAGATCAATATAACAAATAAAATTGTTAAACACTTTTATCAATTTATTTGAGTATGCATACATTCCATCAATCCTACTCATCAAGTGGCCTAAAGATATCACTCTTCATAAGAGGAACAAATTCGTCACTCTCACTATCACTCCTTTATAAGATTAATGACATATCCAATCATAGCTTTTATAGTTACCTTGTTACAAATAACGCATGACTAAGTCAAAATATGTGATTCTTCAAGTAGGAGTCGATGGTGAGTTTCGGTCAGAGGACTTAAATATCACCACTACATTAAAGCTACTTGTGACAACGATCCATGAAGTGCTTTCATAGCGGACCAGTCAAATACATGTTCTCTAACATGCATCTATGTTCTAAGTGATGTCTCACATCCATAATCAGTAAAACGTGATTATTCACTTAGTAACATACTAATATTAATTCATTATCATTCTTATGATAATAATCAATTAGGGACATTTAGAATAGTATTCCTTTTAACCTTAGGGTTTTTCTATCAAGTCAAAGTTGATGACATAAGGAAGAATAAACTATTCATGTAGATTTTATCTTCATAACATATATTATAATATTTCAAAGATATGAAATGAAATGCATCTTTATTGAATGATAAATCAAATGACAATGTACTTAAATGATTAGACTAGGGTACCAAAACTAACAATCTTCCACTTGTACTAGTCCTAATTAGGAACAAATCTAATACCTAAAGACCTGATGTGTCTTTCATGTTTCTTTTGTAGGAGAGCCTTTGTCAAAGGATCTGCCACATTGTCATTAATATCATCTCTGCATATCTTGACATCACCTCTCTCCATAATCTCTCGAATAAGGTGAAAACACCTAAGTATATGTTTAGTTCTTTGCTGTGATCTAGGATCCTTGGCTTGAACAATAGCCTCATTATTATCACAATATATGTCTACTGGGTTTACGATACTTGGGACGACATCCAAACCAGTAATGAACTTCTTGAGCCAAACAGCTTCCTTTGCAGCTTCCGACATAGAATTGTACTCAGACTCTGTAGTAGAATTAGCCATGGTGTCCTACTTGGAGCTTCTCTAATTGAATGTACCTCCATTCAAACAAAACATATAACCAGATTGCAATCGAAAATCATCCTAGTCAGACTGAAATCCAGCATCAGTGTAACCTCTTAGGACTAATTTGCCTTCTTGTCCTCTATAGACTAATAAAACATCCTTAGTTCTTCTCAAGTACTTAAGGATATTCTTGACTCTAGTCCAGTGACTTTCACCTCGATATGATTGGAATCTACTAGTCATGCTTAAAGCATAAGCGACCTCAGGGCGTGTACAAAGCATAACATATATGATGGATCCAATAGTATAAGCATATGAAATCCTACTCATGTTGTAGGACAAACTGCCTTGTTTAATGGTTTTCCAAGAACCATGTGAACCATTTCTTTTTTGGAGTTCAACATGCTAAACCTCTTTAGCACTTTATCAATGTAAACACTTTGACTTAGCCCAATTAGCCTCTCCATAGATTTTTCCCTAGGATATGTGAGGCTTCACCTAAGTGTTTCATTGCGAAACACTTTCCTAACCAAGTCTTGACGCTCTGCAAGGTTGGAATGTTGTTTCCAATGATTAAGATGTCATCAACATACAACACTAAGAAAATTATCGCACTCCTACTAACCTTCTTGTATACACAAGGCTCATCTTCATTCTTGATGATTCCAAACTCTTTGACTGCTTCATCAAAACGAAGATTTTAACTTCAGGATGCTTGCTTCAATCCATAAATGGATCTTTGAAGCTTGCATCCTTTACCAAAATTCTTAGGATCGCAAAAACCCGTAGGTTGTGTCATGTACACATCCTTAAGGAGGTTTCTATTTAGGAACACAATTTTGACATCTATTTACTATATCTCATAGTCATAATATGTTGCAGTGGCAAGAAGAACCCTAATAGATTTGAGCATAACGATTAGTGAAAAGGTTTCATCATAATTAATACCATGAGTTTGTGTAAAACCTTTTGTAACAAATCTTGCTTTGAAGATCCCATTGGCTTTTATCTTGTAAATCCATTTGCAATCGATGATCTTGACTCCATCAGGTGGATCCACCAAGTTCTAAACTTGGTTATCATATATAGATTGCATTTATCATTTCATGGCTTCATTCCATCTTATAGAATTTGGATCTACAATCACCTTTTAGTAGGTTGTAGTCTCATTATGATCTATAAGAACAATTTCTTTATCGTCAGTTATAAGAAATCCATATCTCTTGGGCTCGTGACGAATCCTACCAGACCTTCTTAGGCCTTATGTTACAAATTCGAACTCCACAACATCTTGTAAATCTTCTTGAATCTTTGTCCTATCATCAGCGACTATTAGTGGTTCTTTTATTTCGTCTAGAAGTACTTTACTCCCACTAATCCCTCTGGAAATAAATTATTTTTCCAAAAAGACACCATTTCGAGCAACAAACACTTTGTTCTCAGAACGATTATAGAAATAATATCCCCTTGTTTCCTTTAGATACCCCACAAATATAAATTTCTCGGATCTAGGTGCTAACTTTTCTAAAACTTGTTGTTTTATAAGAGCTTTACATCCCCAAATCTTAAGAAAGACATTACGGGCTTTTTTCCATTCCATATCTCATATGGTATCTTTTCCACCACTTTAGATGAAATTCGGTTAAGTATGAATACAACAGTTTCTAAGGCATAACCTCAAAACGGGATTGGAAGATCCGTTTGACTCATCATAGATTGAACCATAAACAATAGAGTTCGATTTCTTCTTTCGGACACATCAATCTATTGGGGCATTTGACTCCTTAAGATGATTTTCAAATTATTGGCTTAAATATTCTCCACCACGATCGGATCGAAGTGCTTTAATCTTCTTGCCAAGTTGGTATTGCACTTCACTTTTGATCTCCTTGATTTTTTCAAAGGATTCAGATTTATGTCTCATAAGATAGACAAATCCATATCTACTGAAATCATCAGTGAGATAATGAAGTATAAATAACCTCCTCTAGCACTTGAACTTAAAAGTCTGCATACATTAGTATGTATTATGCCTAATAGATCACTAGCCCTTTCACCTTTAAGTGAAAAATGACTCTTAGTCATTTTTTCTAACAAACAAGATTCGCATGTATCAAATGATTCTAAATCAAATGAGTCAAGTAATCCATCTTTATGGAGTTTTGAGATGCGCTTCTCATTTGCATGGCCCAAACGATGATGCCAAAGGTAAGTTTGGTTTAAATCATTTGATTTTAACCTTTTATTGATGTTATAGATGGGCTTGCTTTGTTCCAAATTTAAAACATAGAGACCAAAAGATTAAAGTTGCAACACCATAAAATATGTCCCCATAATTGATGGAAAGATTATTATTCTTAATAATAAATGAAAACTATCATCGTCTAAACAAGAAACAAAAATAATGTTCTTAGTCATAGTAGGAATATAATAACAATTCAATAATTGTAAAACAAGTCTGCTAGGCAAACTTAAATAATAAGTTCCTACGGCTAATGCAACAACTCTTGCTCCACTACCCATTCGTAGGTCCACTTTGCCTTTCATCAATGATCTATTATTTCTCAATCCTTGCATATTAATGCAAATATGAGCTCCACATCTAGTATCAAATATCCATAAGGAAGTATTAGACATATTGATTTCTATAACAAAAATACTTGAAGAAGAGGCTTTGTTTTTCTTCTTCTTTATCTCTTCCAAGTATAGTTTGTAATTCATTTTCCAATGACCTGGTTCATTGCAATGAAAGCAAACTCCTTCTTTCGCCTTAGTTATCTTAGGCTTAGGCTTATTGGGCTTGGATTTTCCCTTGCCCTTGCCAACAAACTTTGGCTTAGACTTGCCTTTAGCCTTCCCTTTTTGTACCACAAGCACATCATTGGTCTTAGGAATACTTTGCTCGACATTCTTCAACATACCAAGAAGCTCGATGATGGACTTATCCATGTTATGCATATTGTAGTTCATGACGAATTGATCATAACTATTTGGGGGTGACCCTAAGATTGTATCTATGGCCAACTCCTTCGTTAGAAGAGTACAAAGTCTCTTAAGTTGGTCAAGATGACCTTTCATTTTGAGAACATATGCACTAACTGAAGTTCCAATAGCCATCTTACACTTATTCAATGCCTTTATTGTCAATAAGCTTTCTTGACATGCTTTCTCTTAGAACATTTCATTGAGATTCCCCATCATGTCAAATGCTTCCATAGCTTCCAATTGCTTTTCCAAATCCACAACCATTGTAGCAAGCATAAGGCATATGACGTCTGTTGGGTCACTTACATGCTTATCATAGCATTCTTTTGTGCTATAAGGGCATTGGATTCTGGTACGTGGGCAATCATTGTATCTAGGATGTAAGTCTTCCTTTTTAGCTTAAGAACAATTCTTAAGTTTCATGACCAATCAAGGAAGTTAGTCCCATTCAATTTTTCCTTCTCAAGGATTGATCGCAACGTAAAGGTTGATGTGTTGTTGTTTGTTGCCATTATTTCTACATACAAAATATGTAAAGATTAATAAGAGATTTTATTAAAACTCTCACTAAAATTAACATTCCTAAAGTTAATTTAAGTTTTAAACATAGTGGGTACATAATCCATATTTCACTCAAAGTTAAGTCAGTTGAGTTAGTCCTTAACCTTAGATATTTAGGTAGAAAAATCCTTTTCAATTATATCAAATATAATTATTGTATTACTTGGGATTTTGACATCTCATGTCCCGGCATTTAAATCCCTTTCTATGCCTTAGGCCCAAAACCGTTTTGACAGTCATATTAAGTCTAACCATAACCAAAATATGGATACAGTCATATTAAGGTAATCAAGTGCACTTTACGAAGGCAGAAACTACACATCGATGAACAAAGGTTTGATAAGCATTGATTATGGAAGGCATTTTTTGACTTACTATTTATAGGGATTACGTATTGTTAGCTGGTTTTCATGGGATACATTATATATCATACATCCATGACATACATTCATCACATGTATATGTAGCATAATGTAAATGTGACATGACAAAACACAAATTTAAATTGATCTCACAAGCCAATGTGGTGATCAACGTCAACCTAGAGTGGTCTTCAATCTTCATTGCAATGAACGACCCCCATCTTCTTTTACATACATTGTATAAAATTCTATACTAAACTAATCTAAAAGAAAATAGGCACATTCACCAAAAACCAAAAAATTAAAATTGAAATTGCCCCATACGCCAAACTATTACAATGAATAATAATAAACCAATCACATGGGTTCAATTGGGCTATGTCATGCACCATGCTTTTTGCATCAACATTCAAACAATCATAATCAGATCATGAACATAAATAAACATCATTCAATTAATCAAATATCTACATTAATTAAACGTTGGATGTGTAAAGCAGTTTCATAAGCCAGTTGCAAATGATGTTTATAAATCGCATTGCTCATGATACGAGTTGCAAATTTGAAAACCCTAATTTGTATTAATCACATTAATACTTGAATCTCATAATCAAATTATGATTTAGTTCATTGTTTATAATCCCATTATAAATCCGCACATACAAAACCCTAAACGGCTTTCTAAGTGGTTCTTAACATCCTATGTAATACATCAATTATATTCGGCCATACACAATAAAATTCTCAATTTTATCTTACTAAATTAAATCCTCAATCACATCATTAATTCAGAAACAATATCATAAAATTATAAACAAGGTTGAACATATACAATAACACAATTATATCGCATATAAAAGAATCGGTTATGTTGACGATGCAAGTGGCTCTAATCCCATTGTTGGAATTCGTGACTAAATATATGATATTCATAAGCATACATGTCAGTGAAAATAATAAAAATTTTAAACCTTTAAAACTTAGAATTCCACCAAGGATCTATACATATCAACATACACGATTAAGGTTAGCAATTTTACCTTAAGAATTGCTCCAATTGTTGGGCTTCATGGCAATGTTGGTGTAGCTTTTAGTACAAAATTCGACTTTCTCCCACATTGTCTTTGTGCGAACGTGACCAATGGTATCTGCACAAACGAATTTGGTTGAATCAGTTAAGTGTACTAGCACCAAGAATCACTATTCTAGCTCTCACAAAATTTGGTTTTTCTCTTTGTAGTGTCACTCACAAAATTCGGCAATGGAATTCAAAAAAGCATTAAAAATTCGGCCTACAATATGTACACACATATATAGAGATGTGTGAAACCCTAGTTTAAGTTTGCTAGGTTTCATCTCACTTGTCCTACAAGAATAAGAACTCCTTATCGTATAAGAACAAGGACTCCTAAAAAATAGGAGTGCAGAATTTTTACTAAAAAATAGGAGTGCAGAAGTTTTACTAAAAAATAGGAGTGCAGAATTTTTACCAAAAACTAGGAGTGTGTGTCAAATTTTGCCTAGGGTTTATTAATGTTATTGAGCTTTTAATTATATGATACATTATCTTTAAATAAATCACTTTCCTATTAATCTACATGGGCATAAATTATGTCACACATAATAACATACCCAAACATGCTTAATCTTAATAATTAGTGATTTATATTAAATACTATTACGTTAATGGATTAAGTCTTATATCATATTTAAGACTTAAAATCATCAAATCCGAATTATTAATGATTAATAAAATTAATTATTTTAATAATTTAATTATCTAGAGAGAATATTTGTGATTCGATTCAATTCGTTCTTGTGTGTGACCCAATAGGTTCACTCGAAATTGGCAATGAACCTTGTCCCAAAACTTAGGCCCAATGTTCATAAGCGGTATCTAATAATACATTATGGTAACCCAAAATTGAGTGGATGTTGGTGATACAATTTAAGCTTCCATAGTTCGATATTTAGTCCTTTTGTCTCACGATATGTATATTAAGCAAAAGACATGGTTACATATCAACCTTATATTCCTTAATATTTTTTTTCCCAAGTAGATCGATATAACAAATGGAATTGATAAGCCCTTTTATTAATTCATTTGAGTATGCATACATTCCATCAATCCTAGTCGTTAAGTGACCTAAAGATATCAATCTTCATAAGAGGAAAAAATTTCTCACTCTCACTGTCACTCATCTACAAGATTCATGACATATCCAATCATAACCTTTATAGTTACCTTACTATGGATAATGTTTGACTAAGTCAAAACATCTGATTCCTCAAGTAGGAGTCGATTATGAGTCTCGGTTAGAAGACTCAAATATCACCACTGTATTAAAACTACTTGTGACAACGGTCTATGAAGTGCTTTTATAGCGGGTCAGTTCAATACATGTTCTCTAACATGCATCTATGTTCTAAGTGATGTCTCACATCCATAATCAGTAAAATGTAATTATTCACTTAGCAATATACTAATTTTAATTCATAATCATTCCAATGATAATAATGAATTATAGACATTTAGAATAGTATTCCTTTTAACTTTATGGTTTTACTATCAAGTCGAACTTGATGACACAAGGAAGAACAAACTATTCATGTAGATTTTATCTTCATAACATATATTATAATATTTCAAAGATATGAAATGAAATGCCTCTTTATTGAATAATAAATCAAATGACAATGTACATAAATTATTGGGCTAGGGCACCAAAACTAACAGCAAGAATGAGTATGTCGCTCTGATACAACTTGTTGGGGACTAAACACACAAACAAACCCACACAAGAAAATAAATAATAGAGAAAAAAGAAGAATAACACACAGAATTTTCAACGTGGTTCAGTCTCTCAATAGACCTACGTCCACGAACTTCACTAAAATAATATT
>CAODLS010262377.1:0-16317 GCA_948243855.1 Flueggea neowawraea
CTAATATGAAATTAAACTTTTATAATTAAGTTTTTTGGTCCCTATTTTTTGAAATAATTTTCGGTTATACCCTAGAGATGTGTCCCTTCAATACAACCATTCATTCCAACCGTTTTTAAATGTGGCTTTTCATCCTCTATAAGTAAATATGTTCTCAACAGAAGATTAATTGCTTGCAAACAGTTAATCTTGGATTTTCTTGTATCCTGAAGTATTTTTGCGGATTCCTATTTGCAACTCATAGTGGGTGCAAATAAACACTTAAAAGAAAGTGTTCATACACGCCTCAAAATTTAGATTCCCCATACAGTTTTGCTAACAGTAGGAAACGTCACAAATCATTTAAACCAGATTATTCAATTTCATAACACTATACAATGTCCAACCACACACATTCAAGTTATTTGCTACCTAGATTAAGACTAATTTGACGCACTACCAATCCTAAATAGCATTAAATCGTTTATTCAATCACACAACATGCCAAATCATGCAATCAACATAAACAATAATAAAAGAATTAAGGCAAAAAAATTGAATAAATACTCGAAATACTTGATAACAATAAAAACAATAGTTTCACAATCTTAGAGGATTGAACTTCGAAAATACCTTAGCTAAAAAAAAAGTTTACTTACACATAATTGATGGAGAAATCGAAAAAGTTGAGTTTGTCGTCTGCCCAATATGGGGGTGAATGGTAGGAAAAAGAGGAGAATAAAAAATATAAATATGAGTCCTAATTAAGAAAACATAATTCTCTTATAAAATAGCTAATAAAAATAATAATAATACTAACTATTTTGTTTCAACCGTAAATTGAGTTAACAACTTTTAAAACACATCCATGAGACTCATATCTCGAGGCCCAACAATTTAGCATGTTGTCCAATGCGTATAAATCAACCCAATCAATGCGCTTACTATGACATGATCATACTATAATGCAGTCAATACTAAAAAATATCCAAAATAACTCAAATTCTTTGTGTTTCACCAAAATTCTATCTAAACCACAAAAAAAAGCAATATACAATGCATGGATAACAACATTTAATCTTGCAAAACAAACACAAAATACAACAATAAATATGCATGAAATGCAACCTATCAATCATGTTATTAAATCATATAAATTTGAAGAACAAAAATTGCAAAAAATATAAATTTGAAGACCAGAATTTGCAACTATTGACTGAGGTTCTATTTGATGTTCTAGTTTAAAAAAATACAATTGGTAAATGATTTTTGAGAAACAATATTGAAAAAGTACTAATTAGTAAATGATGATTGACAAACAATATTAAGAAATTGCTAACTAGTAAATGATGATTGATAAATAATATTATATAAAAGTACTCTTTATAAATGTAAAAAATTGTTGAAAATTATGTCTTAAAAATTATTATTTTTTAAAAATTAAGATGCTATTTTATTTTGTTTGGACAGTTTTTTCTTTCGAAAATGGGAAAAAAAATCTACACTTCATTAGATGTATTCTGTTTGGATAGTATTCTGCACCTGATTAAAAATTTGCACTTCATCCGAAGTTGTACAAAAAAGTGGATAATATCTTTTGAATATATCACATGTACAAATATATTAAATTAATAGTGTTTATCTCTAACAGTTCATATTTTACTGTAGATTAGCACAGAAACTTTAAACACACACAGAGGGTGTGCTTGTTTTTAGTGTATTGGAAATTTGGCATTGTTTATAGATTTTCTATTTTAAAAAAATGTTTGTTTGTTAAAGCAACTGCTGACATGACAACTTATTTTCAAGTGTGCAAATTGGATTTGTATTAGTTAAAAGACAAAATTTTACTTCTTGTCAATTTCTTCTTTTTTTCAGTCTTGTCGTTACATGGTTAAAACCAATAAAAGACCCGAGGATCATATGTTTTCTCGTTAGGTTAAATTATTTGTCATCTTTAAAATATAATGTAATTTTTTTTGTAATTTCTGTATTTTACAAAATTCCTCTATAATTTTAACAAGGACTATAAAGAAACTTTTTTTAAAGATTATAAATGAGTTTTTAAAAGATTTTAGGAAGTGCAAAAAAGATTTTTTAAAACTCAAGAATTAGAAAAAATATTGCAATATATCTCAAGAACGACAAATGATTTAGCCCTTTCTCATTTAATAAGGAATTTTTACACAAATTTTGAAAGAAAATAATTGGAGTTAATTACCCAAGCTGTCATAATTAAAATACCGAATTTTACAATTAGGACTACGTGATTTTAAATCTTATAAATGGAAACACGCTCAAACTTTTTTTCGCAAATGCTACATTTTTAAACTAATTCTCAAAAATGACAAATTTAATTAGATAAAACCAAATTTATCTCCTTCATTTTCTCACTTTTTCCTCTCTCTTTGTTTTCTCTCTCCTTCTCTTGTCTCTCACACTCTCAATTCTCTCTCTTGTTCTCCTTTCTCACACATTCGTTCTCGCTCCTCCTTCCTCTCACACTCTCGATTTTCTCGCTTGTTCGAATAGCTCACAATCTCGGTTCTCTCTCCTCCACTTGCCTTTCACTCTCTCAGTTCTCTCTCCTTTCCTTTGATCTCCGTTGTTGTTCTCTCTCTACGCCTCATGGATCCTAAGAAACCTAGGTAATGAGATTGATCTAACACCTTCATTGCTTCTCTCTCCGTCTGCTGGCCTCTTGCACCTTTGTTGCTTATTTCTTCGTCCGCCTTCAATCTCTCTCTTCTCTGGTCCCCTCACTCTTTCTTCGGTGTTCCTCTCTCTCTCTCTCTATATATATATATCTCATGTGCTTTGCTCTTTTCTCTCTCTGTCCTCGTCACCCTTCCGCTCTCCTTCTTATAAAGACAAGCGGAGGGTGACGAGACGATGACATAGACGAAATCAGAGGTGCAGAATGCCGACGGTGTCTAGAGACATCAATGTAACGAAGTCAATGGCGGAAGGGTGGCACCTGTAAGTGTTAAGGAACATAGATCTAATAGTTGATGTTTGTCTAGAGGTGGCTAGGGTTTGCCAAACCTTAGTCGTCTGTGTTTTTATGTTAATTCCATAGTTTTAGTGAATATTGTTAACTAGTCATTTATTGTGTTAAAAAAACAGCTCTATACACCTTTAGATACCTTTGGACACTTTTGCAAACCTTTGTAGACTATTGCAAAGACCTTTGAAAATCTTTTGTATACCTTTTGTAGACATTTGTAGACTATTGTGAACACATTTGAAGACCTTTTCTATATCTTTTGTAGACTTTTGTAAATTTCAATATAGCTTTGTACACATACACATCTGTACACCAAATTGATAAGCATTAAATAAATTATTTTTTGTAAACATCGTGTACCTCGAATACCTATATACAACAATAAATCAACTTAATTTAAAAAAAATTATTACCCTAAAAATTCATTAAATCAATTTTCTTATAAAAAAATTGTGAGCTCCCATTTGAAATCTTGTGTAGATCATTGTAGACCTTTTGGAAAATCATATATTTATTTTGACTGTCAATCAATTTTTTGTGAAAAAATCAATTTTTCATGAAAATATAGTGATTTATCACAAAATGTACAGTTTTAAGACAATGTTTATTTTTTCTGGCATTTTTTATTGTTAAAAACTTCGATGGAATTTGTAATATTCGGTACTTATTTTTATAATAAACATTAAGTTCTTCCGAATAATTGTGAAAGACATGGTTTTCAATGTTTTTATACAAAATGTCCCTATAAACTAAATATATAATTGTATTTTTGCAATGGCTTCAATTTGATGTGTAAACCATGTAATTTTTTTATACACAATTCAAAAAATTTGTTTATTTTTTTTTACAAAATGACGTTATAAACTAAATAACTAATTGTTTTTCTTACAATATTTTCAATCTTTCGTATATACCACGTAATTTCTTATTTTTTTGATAATTATAAAAAACTATTTACAAAGACAAAATTGGCAACTCAATATTATTTTCAATTTATGTCAGTCTACTACAATCTATTAATTTACAAAAATATAATCTACTTTTACAATTTACCAACCCAATCTACGCGAAACAAACACACCGAGACACTTAAATGAATTTCCTACCGACTTGTGAATGGGAAGAAAAACAAAATGTTATAGCATATCGTAAAAGATGAGATATATATTTTGCTTGAACATGATCATTTGCTACAAAATTGAATCTCTTCTGAGAGCCACTTCAGTCCTCTAGTGATGATTTAATGAGGTTCAAATTTTGATAAGAGTACAATTCTATCCTCTGAATACATTCTCTTTTGGAGCTCGATTGGTAAACCAAATCTCGTCCTTCTAGAGCAGCATACTAGAGAAAGTTGAACTTTTAGTGTTGAATAGTGGCGAAATTAATTTCAATACAACACTAAAAGTCCAGTTTTTTTGTAGTAATTCAGTTTTCAAATACTCTTAAACCCTCTCTTTCAAATTCAAAAGAAAATTATTGTTGGCACTCTCCCAAGCCAAATAAAAGAAAATCCCCAACGAACAAAAGTTGCCAACTTGAGCCTCAAAGTAGGTAGGCAATTATCTCTTTGTTGGCATTAGAATCTTAAGGAAATTCTTTTGTGTTAATGAAGTTTGATATTAGGTGCCGCATTCGGATTCTTTAAGGATTATTAGGCATATTTCTGTCTATCGAACACTGTCTGACGAAGACAGGATTGCAAGAACTGAACATTTTATCCATAAGTACAATCATGCACGGTACAAGAATTTGACATTTCTATCGATGCATGCACCTGCATTTGAGAGTAATCAAATCAAAGCAAAGTGAGATGTGACTTTGTGCAAGAAAAAATTGATTTGAAATAAAAATGGAAAGTTACAAGCATATGATTTGCAAGTTGTTTTTTAAGTTATAAAAGACATTGGATATATAATCAATGTTAGAAACTTGATAGTTCTTTATTTTGATTTTGCTGAGATTCGTACTCATATTTTTCTAATTGGTAAGATTCATTCTCTCGATCATTGTTCAAAACATTACCACAATATAATTTAATTTATAGTTTAGTAACGCTTTTTCTACCTGATTTGAAAAGTAAATCATATATATTCTATTATGAGACATATCTATTTAGTAACGCTTTTTCTCTCCGATTTGAAAAACAAACATATCTGATTTTGGTAGATAAAATAGATTACAAATGAATAAATTGCATATTAAAAAAGTAGAGAGATTAACACATTTTTAAAGAATCACAATATATTTGATATATAATATGCTATACTAAAATATTATAAATTAAACACCCTAGTGTTTTCTCAATGATTGTATTAACAGCTTCACTCTGGAAATTCAATTGTTTTTGTATCTAAATAGCCAAAACACTAGTTATGTCAATATTGTTGCTGTCCTTAAAAACGTGATTTTTTCGCGTTGTTGGTCTGCTTCAGAAAGTATAGACAAATCTATAGATGTATATATTTAATATTTATATAATATATAGATTTCAAAAAAATTATATAATATATATCGATATCTTTCTCATCCAAAGTCTGCACAGAAAATAACTCTTGTCTCTCGACTAGCATTGCATCTAGCTGTTCAAATTAATTGAACCAACTAATACAAGTCCGTATAGAAAATAGATTAATTTTCTGCAACAGACTAGCAATTAAATATCTTATTTTGAGAAAGTATAAATGTAATTTATCATTTACAAGTCTAAGGCAATGTTTTCTAGAATAATATTGTCAAGTTAGGTTGAAATTAAGATGATATATGAGATAAATTGGAAATGTACTAGTTAGTTCAATTTATTTGTTATTGTGAAGTTAAATCCCGAACTATGATCATGCACACAGAAATTAGGTGACAAACATTTTACATTTCCATGTTAAATATCTATACCTATGGACTTATAACTTATTAGTATTAAAATTAACTTTAACGTCAAACGTTGTGTATATATATACAGTTCGAGAATAAACATTCCAGATAATTTTTCTACATTGAAACTTTTGTGAAAAAAAAAATTATACATTGCGAGCAAATTTCCGAAAAATGAATCAAGAATAATTTGTTTTCCAAATAATTAGAAAAATATTTGTATCTTTAGTTGCATTAATTTTTTTAACTCAAACGAATTTATGAAATTTTCATTCAAAACCGTATAAATTTTGTCAAATGCGATAGTAAAATAAAACAAAAATTCAATAATCATTTTGGAAAAAAACTTACCTACACTCAGAGAATAACTGACATGTAACTAATTAATAGACCTACTAAATTTATTGCTAAGTGGTTGCTTAAAAATGAAATCCCACACTTCGTTATGTCACGAAAGGTTGGGAACACTTAAGATAAATATGAGAGTGTCCGAATCAAGTATTTATTAACTTGCATTACACATTTAAGTTACTCCCAAATTCCAAGTGCCACCAAATTGTTGTGCCTCATTTACGAAATCTATGATTAATTAACGAAAATAGCTAATCAACTTTCCATTAATTACATCATTAAGATCGAAAATGTTGGCAAAAGATCACCGACTCAATCAACATGGTCGAGTTAATTTGGAACAACAGTAATAGTGGTTGACTGGTTGTAACCCTAGCGATAATGGTTGAGTTAGGCCGACGGCCATACACAGACACAAAGCAAAGAAATGGCTAGGAAGAAGGGACAAAAGATAAGTAGACATGCTTTAATGGTAGAGGGTAGTGGATGAGGCTACACCAAGCAGGGTTTTTGTGTATGGACGTTTGTGTGAGATGGGGGTCCTTCAAATTTTGACGAAAGACCAAACCGAACTATGTGCTTGCGTGTTTATCGGGTCTTCCGGTGAGACAACGACATATACAGAGACCCACATTTTGTAGCTAATGAATGGCAAAGTGTACAACCACCTCTTTGTGGTCCATTTGCACCAACATTTTCTCACTGTACTCTTTGTTAA
This sequence comes from Flueggea neowawraea, assembly GCA_948243855.1. Taxonomy (NCBI): domain Eukaryota; kingdom Viridiplantae; phylum Streptophyta; class Magnoliopsida; order Malpighiales; family Phyllanthaceae; genus Flueggea; species Flueggea neowawraea. The sequence continues at coordinate 6,927 of CAODLS010262377.1, forward strand.
GTTGTTCTGTAGAATTGTGTATCACATAATTTTGTCCACATGATGAATGTAATTACTCTCTTTAAATTTTATCTAATAATTTAAATTTTTATGTAGATCAGTCAACGATATCAGAGAAGTTAAATTTACTAAAATCATTTTATTCCTCTCTTTTTCTATCTTCCACTTCTAATCTTATTTTTCTTTTTATTCAATGATTGAAGTTAATGTTCAGATTTATTTTTACGAGGTATTATAGTATATTAATATATACTAAAAAAACCTTATGTTATGACATTTTTCTGATAATTCAATTTTCTTATAATTTGATTTTAAGGTGTATTTTCAAAGACAATATTATATGGGCCAATAACAAAGTCAAAGTGAATAATACCGTATTGCAAATGATTATCCTTAGGAACGTACATATAACTACAATATTGTAATACGCCGTCGGATTCTAATAGGACTCTTTGTAGCTTTCCATTATGTCCCGCTTTGATCTTGGATGTTGGAGTGTTGAGTAGGCGATTAATAGTTTTAGAGGGATCACTCGAGTAAGCATTATGATGTTGCTAGAGTGATATGAGTCATGGATTACTCGAGTAAGCCAATCGGCGTTACTCGAGTGAAACAATGCATGAATTACTTGAGTAAGCCATTCGGTTACTCGAGTAAGTCGCATTTCGTGATGAACATCTAGGTAAATGTTACTCGAATAAGGAGGTGTGTTACTCGAGTAAGAGGTGCGTCACTCGAATAAAGATGTAGGTCACTCGAGTGATCAAGGCCAATTTTGCAAGAACAACGTCGAGTTAGGTAAGGGACTATATATACTTCCACCCAACTCATTCGGCCTCACTTTCACATTTCTTACTCAAATCACTCCCAAACCATCTAGAAATCATTTTTGGTGGTTCCCCATTCTTCCTAGATGCATTTTGAGGTAAGATTACACTCCTACACCTTTTTTCCCCTTTTATGCAAGGTTGTTCATATTAGGATTAGGAGTAAAATGTTCATAGGTTTGATTCCATGATTTTTTTTGTTGGAATCACTGTTTGGGAGTGTTAGATCGTGCCATTGAGAGTTTATAATCACTTAGATTAAGTTTGGAATCATAAGAATCAAGGGTGTTCATAAATGGATTTGAATCAATTCAGTTTTAGTCGATTTTGGATGATTTCGAGTTGTTATGATAGATTTGATCATAGATTCGTATTCAGAAGGTTGATTATAGGTAATGTGGGTGATTGGTAACAATTCTTATTGGAGGAATCAATATTTGTCGAGTTTTAAAAATTCTAGGAAATGGATTACTCGAGTAAACTAATGCATGGATTACTCGAGTAATCCAGGGCATGGATCACCCGAGTAAGGCTTCCCTATTACTCGAGCAAGCCAGTGTAGGCTGTTACTCGAGTAAGCCCTTTGGTTACTCAAGTAAGCCGTGGTTCTGAGGGACTAAAGATGTAATTTTTGGTATTTTACAATTTTGGAGAGTTAGAGGGTTAATTTGAGAATTTTGACTTCTTAGAGGACTTGTTTATAATTTTTTAGGACTAATTTGTAATTTGCTGATTCTCGGGGACTAGTGCATAATTTTACAAAGGTCGAGGGACCTAATCATAACTTTACATGGATTCCGGGTTTTTAGGTGTCAATGTTTGATCTTTGACCGAAGTGGGTCTTTGTCGTTGGGGCAAAAGTCAGCATCTGCATTTGCATATCATTCATTCAGTACCTATGTAATATCCCGCCTGTTCCAGCTATATTCCTTATAGTGATTGGAGTTCTGATTGATATTCATTGATGATCATCCTCATTGAGAGTGTGGAGTTTTAATTGATAGTCGATAATGCTGATGAGCATGTAGGGTTTGTGTTTTGGAACCTTGAGTAGCGAGTCTAAAGAGTGGATAATTTGAGTTAGAGTAAAAGGTAACTCAAGTTGTGTGATCCTTATACAACTCGAGTTATCCAGAATTGTAACTCGAGTTAGACGAGGTCCATATAACTCGAGTTAATCATTGTGAAACTTGAGTTATCTGTGCAAAAGTGGAACGACGTGTTTCGGTGTTCTTCATCTTTAAAAGACCCAAACCGACCGAAATCCGTCATTTGCTCCAATCCATTCCTCTCAGACGATTTCAATCTCTCTCAAGTTGTTCCTTAGCACTTTCTTTGAGTTTCTTGAGGTAAGATTGTGTTTCTAATCCTTTCTTTCCTCATGATTTCTGCAACATTATGCATACTAGGGTTTTAGGTTCAAATGGGTTTGATCAACTCAGATTAGGGTGATTTTGAGAGACTCCAAGTTGTTTTGATGGATTTGAGTATAGATTCATGTTCAGAAGGATGATTAGAGTAAATGTAGTTGTTTAAGAGTGATTTTTATCGGTTGATTTGAGTGTTTGGTCGAACTGGACAATCTGGGTAAGTGACTTACTTGAGTAAGCATTTTGGCTAACTCAAGTAAGATAGGCCCAGATTTACTCGAGTTAAGTTTGGGTTAACTCGAGTAAAACAAGCCATGATTTACTCGAGTTATCCTTTGGCTAACTTGAGTAAACCATACCATATATAACTCGAGTTGACATCTGACTAACTCGAGTAAACGATGATTCTGATGGACTAAATTGTGATATTTTGTTTGCTTTGAGGACTATTTGGTAATATGTCAAGTCTTGATGACTATTTGGTAATATGTCAAGTCTCGAGGACTAATTTAAATTTTGACTGCTTTGAGGACTATTTGGTAATATGTCAAGTTTCGAGTACTATAACGTAAATTTACATTGGTCGGGGACCAAAATGTAATTTTACGTGGGTTTCGAGTTTTGGGTCGAAAGTGATGGATTCACTTTCGGATTGGATTTTGAGCCACTTAAGGGTTACATATGCATGTGCACGCATTTTGGGTACAGTCACAATACCAGTGTCTCGTACATCATTGTTTCTGATATACTATTGTTTCTAATAATTGTTTCAGCTTTCTGTCCTTGTCAGTGGGATCAGCCATCTGGTAGTGGTACCGGATCCTAGAGCTTGGACATCCAGGTGAGTGAATGACAGCTTCAGACACATAAGTTGTGTCTCAAAACTGTTTATGTTTTTGATGTGTATAACACATATTTGAAACTAGACTAATATAAGGATTGATTAATTGAATAATTGGATTATGTGAATAAAATATTCACTATTTATTTTTGGAAAAGAGTTATGTATATATATTGATATATATGTTTTGACTGTTTTTGATGCTGAATGCATGAATTGTTTTGAGATAATGGTTTTTGATTATATGACATCTTTGTTATGGGGTACGTAGCATTTGATATACCAAGGTATGATTTGACCCATCTATTAGGGTTGTCGATAGCTATATGCCCTGGCCCGACACATGATTTGTTACTGGATTAGTAGCAAAGTCTACAATCATTATTGAGGTGGTTGAGTGACGCAGTTCCCACCTGGATTGTTACCGGTCCCATAATACGTATATATTGTTTTTGACTATGATACTAGTAGTATCGATTTTTCCAAAACGCATGTGGTTGCCTTGGGTGTAAACGTTTGCGTAACGTGTTTCTGAAACCATACTATGTATGTAGTGTGTATACATATATATATATATATATATATACATTCCTGTTGTATACGTGCATGTGGTAGTTTTTCAATGGTTTTCAAACTAGTCTTTGTGAGGTATGTATGAGACACTCTGGAGTGTTATCCCTCACTCATTGGGTTTGACACCATTTGTTCTTTCGTGTTGCCTTGTTTCTATCTTGCATGTTGATTCGACACGACAACTTTTGACATCCCCGCCCAGTGAGACAAATACTTTTTGTTAGTAGCACCTTTTTGCCGGGCTACTTCGTTTGTATTAGATGTTCTATTCCGATATACTGTTGGGTTATGGAGTACGCTGATTGTAGGTTTATTTTGGGGGATATTGGATTTGCGATTTATCGCTTGTATTGATTTTTGATATATTTTATAATTATATATATATGATTTTCTCAAAAATGGTTTTATTAAAATGATTTAAATATATGGGTTTATAGTTTATGTATCTTTGAGACTTGTGCGAGATGGGTCGGACTCCCACAGACTGTTCACCTCGTACGCCGGTCACAGTCCCGGGAATGGGTCGTGACAACCACAGAACCAATGTTCCATTCTAATATTTGTTGTGTCTATATCTATTTCAGCTTCCTGTACTTGCTAGTACGATCAACCACCTGCTAATGGTGCTTAACTATATTCTTAATTTTGGATACCAGGTGACTGAAATGGTAGCTTCAGACATATAGACTGTGTCTCCTAAATTCTATTTTTTTGATGTGTCTGACATTTCTCTAAAAATGTAATTACTAATGGCTTGGCTAATTAATAATCCAAATTATGTGATTATTTATGCTTAGTTTTCGTTTTTGATAAATAATATTTATATATTTATATATGGTATATAAATATTTTCTGCAAATTTACTTAGTTTATGATATTGAATATTTAAGGTTTATAAATATTCTTTGTAAAATAATTTTTGCTTGGCATGTGTGCTTGCTATATATATATATATATATAGGGCAACTGTGCTATGTACGGTAAGCGTAGCTTTTGGTATATCAATGTGCAATCAAGGACTAGTTATCAAGGTTTATGGTAGTCATGTGTCCGGTCAGACGCAAGTACTCAATATCAGTTTGGTGGTGGAGTCCACCCTTATTATTTATATCTATCAGTCAATTCCAGGTCCCATATCCATTTCAGATATATAATATATAGTATATTTATTACGTATGTTTTTGCATACTATTTGTTTTGGTTGCGAACGATTTCAAAATGGATTTTCGAATTATATTTGGTATTAACTTGTATACGTATGTACACATATACCAACATGCGATATTTTTGAAATGTTTTCAAAACATTTTTTGTGAGGCCTGATGCCTCTCTGGAGTGTCGTTTCTTCACTAGGGATTCATACCCTTTTTTTTTTTTCTTGTCGATTTTTCTTTATCTTATTTCTCAGGTTCTCTTTTGGCATTCGGCAACTGTCTGACATTTTGCTTCTAGTGAGGTGTTCCGTTTGATAGTGAATGCCCTCTTGGTTTGAGTTCTTTTTGTTTTTTATTAGAGCTCTACACCGGGATGCTGTGAGGTTACTGGGTCATATTTTGTCTTTTGGATTTATACTTATACTCTGTTTTATTTATTTACTTAGTTGATATTACGATTTCATTTGTATAGCTTATTATATATACATATGATTTCAGTATAAAGTGTTTTTATATTTTATAAATGGTTTGATAATGGTTTTAAACAAATAAGTTGGGTAAAATGTTTGATCTCCGAAGCTTGTGTAAGATGGACCAGACTCCCATAGACAGTTCGCCTTGCACGCTGGTCATGGTCCAAAATGGGTCATGACAATTATCTCCTAAGTCATCTTGAGAAATTAGTCTTACCGCAAGATTTGCATCCGGAAATTTATCTTCCAAAGGAGATATATAAGAGGACCAAGTGCAAAACCAAGTGACACTGATATGCATCCAAGGCATCAGTTCTTCACCAAAATTACAGCAAATTAAATTTCAGTTTTTAATCATGTTTTCCAATAATTCTTTTAGATGATCAAATTGAGGAAAAAAGCAAGTTTGCTGATCAATTAATGGGTTGGTTTAAGAGGAGCCAGGGTAGGTACAAAATATTTCCATGCCTAGTAGGTTGTCATTCGAGAAGCCAATTGTAATAATGTGTTATAATGAGATTTTTTGAACTCCATGTAACTATCATTCAAAATTTCATATAAATCCACGTAGCAATTTTTTTTTGAAAAGTACTATTATTCTTTCATGAACGGAGGAATGAGAAAAGGGTAGAAAAGATCTACTTCTTTTGCTTATAAAACAATACAAGAGAAAGCAAGTAGTGCAAAGATTGATCACTTAGAAGGTATAAATCCAATCGATCAAAGCATAAGCACTAGTTAGGATATTCCTTTGATGAGTCACATTCAGGTTACTAGATGTGCAAAAAGCAAGCGATGCGATTGATAATGCGACTTTCGTAGGCCTCCAGATGTTGTTACTTAAATTGACTTTAGGAACATTTTATGGACCATTTAAGCATCATTACTTAGGCCACCATGCAAAAGCAACTTACTGCATGCATTGGATAAGGTTCCTACCTTGTTGCTTCAACTTACTTTGATGATTATAGTGACACTTAGTGCCATAATGATATAACACTAAAGATTAGGGTTTCGTTCTTTTTGTTTTCTTTAAATATAAGAGGAATCAAAACTTAAATTTCATAACACGTACTTAAATTAATTTGGAGTTATTTTATACAAATTTTTTGATAAGTTGTGAAATTTTATCAAAATTAACCCGCAAAAGAGTGAGATTAGAAATGCGAGAAAAATCACCGAGAAAAGAGGAAATCCTATTAAAGATATCCAGTACAATTGTATTCAAGTGGAAAAGGTCCCCGAGGTATCAAAATGTATCTAACATTAAACCTATAAATTACAATTTCTATACAATAAGAAAGCACGCCTAAAATCAAATAAAAGTTATTTTTGCTTAATACTATAACATTGCAGTATGCACATCCTTATACTAATCCACTACTCTGTGAATTATACTTAATAAATTCTATCTCGGATATATAAAAAAAAAAAAGTTAAATCAATTGCAGTCTACAGGAAAGATGCCATGACCTCTCCGCTCCGTCCTCCCTTTCCACCCATCCCAATTGACCCCTAACCCTTCACCATTTGCACAACTACGTTCGCATTTCCATCCCTATCCCAACCTTTGATGATTCTAAGAAACCCCTTCTTTACTTGGAAAACTTGCCTCTTTAGTGGTTTGACGATTGTTTTCAGGGGATTCTAAACAAAGTTTGGCATTTAGGCAAATCAATTCCATCAGTATCGGAAATTATAAATTGAAGGTCATCAAGTCACAATTTCTAGAAAAGAGGACTCATCTCACAGTTCCAACACTACATAGAATGTTTCTCGACCCATCACCATCATCCCACCTTGAGAATCAAGTACAGTAAATGGTAAAAATTAAAATAATCTCAAGTTTCTATTCACAAACTACCCAGAAAATCTTGAAAATCAATGGTTATTTTGTTTCTATTTTTCGAAAATTGAAAACATTTAAAAAATATGTTCGTTAATAAAAAAAATTTAAACAAAATTTTTATTTTTTTATATCTGTTTTCTAACTTTTTAGAAAACAATGAAAAACTTTCTCAACTAAACAACTTTATGCTTCTAACAAACTTGAGACGTATGAAATTAATTCGTATTAAATAACCAATCTTCCGAGTATATGATTGCTAAAGGACCAATTGTTCCAACTCAAAGATACTAGCTTCTTGTTGCACCAAAAGCAATTGGCCTAGTGTGGGAAATCAAAGTACTCATTGAAAGCGTTGCAATTCTCGTCAATATTATGTTGAAGAGTCTCATCGAAGGACTCATTGAAAGTACCTAGCAACGAACCAATTTTTCAAGCTCGCATATGTCGTCAGATTCTTCCGTTGAGAATATAATCAAATTTCGATGCGAATTAATTAACAAGTCAATATTTCCTACCTCATCTGTGGAATAACGAGTCAAAATTTTCTACCAGAAAATATTGATTTTAAAATCATTTCAACTTTATTTTTCAATCAACAATTTAAAAGAATCGAATATTCAACTTCTTAAAATTGAAATGAGTTTAGTATTGCTAGACTACAATACAAGTCTAATCAATTACGTACTAGCCGATCAAAATCAACTTCTAGTCTTTGTCTTGCATAAATTTAACGGTTTTGTTTAAAATTAGAGTATCTCTAATAGTGCTTTTTATTTAAAAATATAATTTTAGTATAAATAAAGAGTATATTTAATTTTATAGAGTAAAAAAATATATTTTCTAATACAACTCTTTAAAATTTAATAGTTATTTTGTTAGTTTCCATAAAAAGATCAATTTTTAATTATTTTATATCTATTTGTTATACTATTTTTCTTTTTATTTATTAAATTTTCAATCAATAGAACTAAACTATCATTAATGTCATATAATATAAAAAGTGTGTATGACTCTTCACAACTAACTAGTGAAAGTCGTTCTTTATTTTATTTTTAGATTATAGAGAGTGGATTAGAATTGTGTTTTTTCTAAAATGATTTTTTTATAATAAAAATATAATATACTTAAAGAAAATATTGAAGATGCTCTTATTTCGCATGAAATAACGGCTTGTTTGGTAGAGAGTAACGTATAGTATATGTTGTATTTTTTGTATAATTACTTTTATTAAAGAACATATTTTTACTCTACTTTTTTATTATTCATTCATTATCAATCATTACAAAATCTACAAAATATAATATTCTTGCCAAATAATGCTCAAATAGCAAAGAAAAATAAGAAGTCGATTCCAAGCCCTAGCATCATTCTGACTAAGGCAGGACGGGCATATACGCCAGTGCTTAAAAAGAGGGGCTAATAAATGTGGGCCTTAACCAAAAGAAAGTGTTTGTGTGAAAATTAAGATGACAGGTGTGAAAATTAAGATGACAGGTGTGTAATCACTTCGTGTTATCACATCATTATGGAAGCATTAAAATTGTATTAAAGGGATGACAAGTGGGCTTTCGCTTTAAATTATGATTATAAGTGTCAAAAAAATCTTGTCAAGCCGACATTAATTTATTTATAAAATAATTAGTGAGAAAGGAACCTTTCGCCATAATTGCAGTATGGATTAAGGAAGTTAATGTGTGATTAAATTATCAAGATCTAACCATTTTGGATGCCCACGATGGACACAAAGTTCTTTTGTCTTATTAACATTTTTTAATTGAATTTAATATTAAGTATTGCATTATTATCAACTTTAGGTTTAATTAGGTTACGATTTGCGAACTTATGTGTAAAATTAGGGGGAGATAACACAACTACGCACTCAACTTTGAGTGATGTTATAATATGGTAATTGAATTTTTATTTCGTTAGATATATATAATTACTTAACTAAAAGTTTATATCAATTTAGTTACTCTAGTCAGTTAAAATTTTATTTCAGTAGTGAAAAGTTTATGTGGCATGTTCTTACAAAGGTACTAATATAGGTTTAATTATTTTAACCCTAATCGGAGAAACTAATATAAAATTTAATAAGCAAAGGCACGAATATAAGTTTAATTATTTTAATTAATTTAATAATGTTTAGTTTTTAATTTTCTCGTGCAATTAATGGAATTAAAATATTTGTATCGATTTTACAAGCATATGTCGATTGTCTGGATGACTTTTGGAAGAAAAATTTCCACAGACGGGAATACAAAGACATCTTTATATCGATCTCATTAAGGCACTTTTAAATTATTG
>CAODLS010262383.1:0-14728 GCA_948243855.1 Flueggea neowawraea
CAAGTCCACCTTTTAAGTCAATAATGCCAGTGACAAATCATTTCAAACATCAATCAAACTATGCATATAAACGATATCTATAATTTCAAATCATATCATTTCTATATTTTGGCATTAAGACAAGCCAAGTCATATTCACTGTGCACGATAAACGAAGTCGTGTTCGGTAAGTCCATATCATATTCCATGCATTTGTCTATAGCTCATTCTCAACAATTCCTATATCATACACGTATCACTTGTAAACAATACTGGTATCTCATATATTTGCACGTGTAATAAGCAATTCATTCTACATTATCACATATTCACATATCAAGATAGAGTATCAATTTCAACGCATATCATTGCATATAGCAAACACGTGGAAACACTTTTAATTTCTACTCACCTGCGCTTTTACTATATGTGTCATGTACGAAGGACTTCTAGTTCCCCAATCTATGAGTGTTTGGATCATCTGGGTCTATAAAATATTAAAAATTGCATTTATTAATATCAGGTATATTGTTTAAAAAATTATAGATTAGTCTTTTAAAGTGTTTTTCTTAGTTTTGTTTCAACTAAACAACCTATATTTTTTTCAGTATTCCTAGAGTTATAGACTTCAAATGAATGTAATAAAAATTTTCCATGAAAAGTTACATTTTGAGCTTTCTATGAATATAAAATATGAATCCTAATTCAGCTTATAGAGTTTTTAGTGAATTTTTGAAATCAGGCCTAATGCTGTCAGGCTTCTACTTCAGAACAGATTTGGCATCACATAATGTATTAACCATAATTCATTCATTTTAGCAGCGAATTGAGATCTACAAATTGGTTCCAAACATAGACACATATATATTTGTAATGGTATAAATCAATTTGTCCAATTATATCTACACAAGGTGTAGTAAATTTATCAATCTAGATGAGAGGCTAAGATAGGGCAGACAAACCTAGCCTTAGTTTTGTTTTCATGGTTTCATCTATACAAATACAAATCAATAAGGGTTTGTTGTTTTAAAAACTAGATTCACATAACCATGTTTCTAAAAAATATCAAAGGATAATTCATACTACCAAAATCATAGTGGAATTTATAACTGAACCTAGAATCAAATGTTACTGAATGGAACAATAAGTCTGATCAGACATAGATAAATAGATATACCTCCCTACACATATGGATTTAAGGAGCATCCTTTTAAAGAAAGTTAGAAGACATGTTTATCTACAACTTTAATGTTTTTCACTTTTCCAAATTAAGTCTCTATAGTCTCCGAAATCAGCTTCAAAATAGACTTTTCTTAATAGACAGGTCAGTTCACACTATTTCAACCATAACTATAAAATGAAACTGAATTAAACAAAATTGTTTTACGGCCATGTATAGGACACATAAATCTACAAGTTTTATTCTTTGAGTTTTCTTAAAATCTATCTCTAACAATTTTGAAAATAGCAAGCAAGTAGAGTGTTGTCAAGAGGTACTACGAGTTCAGGAGTACCTTTCTTTGTTCAAACCTTTCTTGAGAGGAATTGATGATTAACTGAGTGGTGGTTCTTCTAGACGGAGTTTTAGGATGTAAAGGTTGATTTTGCTGCTGAGTTTTGAGAAGAAAGAGTGCTAAACTAAACAACCGGGTCTTTCTATATATGGGAATGAAGAGTTAAGTCACTGAATTTGTTCATACTTATCTTAATAATGATTAATATTGACAAATTTTGTGTGTGCGTGCGCGCGTGATGATGAGTCCAAAATCATGTGGAAAACTTTGGGGACGGTAGAATTTGTTGCCCAATTAACAAGATTGACTCTTTCTTTTTTTTTTACACTAACATAAATTATTTTCAATTTTACCCTATTGCATTGTTTCCATTCCTTTTGGTCCCTCTCTTATAATTAGTTCACGAATTTTATTCGAGACTTTAATCTTTTTAGTCCTATTTGATATACATTACGAGTAAAATTTCAACTCTAATCATAAATTAAATACTATAATTTTAATCAACATTTATCACGGCTAAGCAACTGTATCTAATAATTATTCTCTAATTAATTCCTTAAGTATTTGTTTTTGTATCTTAAGTTGTAACTATAAACAATAAATTCTATATGGAAATGCTTATGCAATGCATGTACCGATAAATGTATGCTATGCATGGTTATTTAGGGTTGGGGTGTCACATTCTCCCCTCCTTTTAAAGAATTTCGTCTATGAAATTCAATACCTAGTTTCTTAAATAAGTGAGGAAATTGGCGTCTCATATTCTCTTTCGTCTCCCAGGTGGCTTCTTCCCTTGAGTGATATCTCCATAACACTTTTACTAAATGAATTTCTCAATTCCTCAACTATTTCATATTATGGCCAATAATCTCTATTGGTTCTTCAACATATGTCAAATTCTCAGTAACTTCAATCGGTTGATTACTCAACACATGTGTAGGATCTAATATGTACCTCTTAAGCATACTCATATGAAACACATTACGGATTTGAGACAATTCTGAAGGCAATGCCAATCTATATGTTAATGGACCGATTCATTCCAGTATCTCGTATAGACCAATATAATGAGGAGTCAATTTACCTTTCTGCTCGAATCGAATAACTCTTTTCCAAGGTGAAACACGAAGGAAAACCTTCTCACCAACATTGTACTCCATTTCTTTTCTATGTTGATCAGCATAACTCTTTTGCCTATCTTGAGCTTTTTTAAGTCGACTCTTCACTATGTTTACTTTATCAATGGTTTCTTGAACTAGTTCAGGTCCTTTAAGACTTCTCAAACCTTCTTCATCCTAAAATATCGAACTTCTACACTTTCTTCCGTATAATGCTTCAAAAGGTGCCATCTCGATGATGTTGTTGTGATGGTTATTATAAGCAAACTCCATAAGTGGGATATAGTTGTCCTGTGAACCTTGAAACCCAAGTACATAAGCTCACATCATATCTTCAAGTGTTTGAATTGTCCTTTTCGACTGTCCATCTGTCTGAGGGTGGAAAGTTGTACTAAAACTCAATTTAGTGCCCAATGTTACTTATAAACTTTCCCAAAAACGAGAAGTGAATCGTGAATCTATGTCAGATACGATAGATAAAGGAACACCATGCAGTCTCACAATCTCATCAATATATTTCCTAGACAACTGTTCCAGTGTAATACCCCATTTGATCGGAAGAAAATATGATGATTTTGTGAGCCTATCTATGATTACCCAAATGGCATCATTTTTCCTTGACGTCTTAGGCAAACCTATCACAAAATCTATCGTAATATTTTCCCATTTCCATACTGATATTTGCAAAGGTTGAAGTTTACCTGCTAGGGCTTAATGCTCAGCTTTAATCTGTTGACAGACCAAACATTTTGAAACAAATTTAGCTACATCCTTTTTCATTCTCGGCCACAAATAATGTGCTCGTACTGAATGATACATTTTTGCTGCTCCGGGATGCATAGCATATGTAGCATTATGTGCCTCATCCAAAATCTCACATCGTAATCCGTCAATATCTGAAACATATAGTTTGCCATTTAATGTCAATGTATCATCTTTGAATGCAAAAGAGGTATCCTTTCCTTCTTTGATCTTCTCACTAATGGCTAATACTTTCATATCTCAAGGTTGTGCTTTTTGGATTCTTTCTTTCAAAATAGGCCGGATTTTTAGTGTAGCAAGTAGAGCTCCACAAGTATTGATGCTCAAGTCAACATTTAAAGTCTTTAAATCAATTAAGGAAGGTAAATAAGATACATGAGAACATGCTGAACTGCTAGTCGCTTTCCTGCTCAAAGCATCAACCACCACATTAGCCTTTCTTGGGTGATACACGATCGCACAATCATCGTCTTTTAACAATTCTAACCACCTTCATTGCCTCAAATTCAATTCTTTTTGTGTCATCAAGTATTTCAAACTTTTATAGTCGGTGAAGATTTGAAAAGTTTCTTCGTATAAATAATGTCATCATATCTTCAATGCAAAAACTACTACAGCAAGTTCCAGATCATGTACTGGATAGGACAACTAATACGGTCTCAACTGATGTGAAGCATAAGCAATCATTTTTCCATGTTACATTAACAAACAACCCAGACCCTGATGTGACGCATCACTGTATACAACAAAACTACCAACACCTAAAGGTATCGCTAATACTGGCGCTGACGTCAATCGTTGTTTTAACTCATCAAAACTATGTTGGCATGCATCTGACCACTGGAAAGCAACATTCTTTCTTAGCAATTTGGTTAGTGGTGTTGCTATAATAGAAAATCCCTCAATGAATCATCGATAATATCCAGTCATACCGAGGAAAGTTCTCATTTCTGAAACATTCTTTGGTGCCTGCCATTTGAAAACTGCTTCAATTTTCTTTGGATCCACTTCAATACCACGACTAGAAACCATATGCCCATAGAAAACAACATGATCTAACTAGAACTCACATTTGTTGAGCTTAGCATACAACTATTTTCCCTCAAAATTTGCAACACAATTCACAAATGTTGTTCATGCTTATCTCGACTCTTTGAATAAATCAAAATATCATCAATGAACACAATAGCAAATTATTCGAGGTAAGGTTGGAATACCTTATTCATCAAGGCCATGAATGCTGCTGGAGCATTGGTTAGTCCGAAGAGCATCACTAGAAACTCGTAGTGACCATATCGTGTTCTAAATGCAATCTTCGGAATATCATCTTTTGAAATCTTTAACCGATGGTAACCTGATCGCAGATCAACCTTGGAGAATACTTTAGCATCTTGTAATTGATCAAACAAATCATCAACTCAAGGTAAAGGATATTTATTTTTTACAATCATTCGATTGAGTTGTCGATAATCAATACACAACTGTAAAGTTCCATCTTTCTTTTTCACAAATAACACAGGTGCACCCCATGGTGATACACTTGGCCTAATGTAACCATTGTCAAGTAATTCTTGAAGTTGCTTATTTAACTCTTTCAATTCCATTATTGCCATACAATATGGTGAAATAGATATAGGAGTTGTTCTTGGAACAAGTTCAATGTTGAATTCAGTTTCTCTGTCTGGTGGTAATCCGGGCAAATCATCTGAAAATACATCAAAAAATTCTCGAACTTCTGGAATGATTTCAAGTTGGCTCCGTATAACTGTAGTATTAACCACATGAGCTAAATAAGCGGTGCAACCCTTCTGAATCAACTTAAATACATGAATGGATGAAATTAAACAAGAAGGTACAACTTGGCATTCTCCGTGAAAAATAATTCTTGGTCGATTCGGAGGTTTAAGCATTACTTCCTTAGTATAACAGTTAACTACAGCATGGTGACGAGATAACCAATTCATACCCAATAAGACGTATTACACAATTATAAGATTATCAAATCAACAGGCAAATCAGCTTCCACAATTATAATATTACAATCACGATTAACTCTATCCACTATTACCATGTCTCCTAATGGTATGTTCACACTCAATTTGTAGCCTAACAAAGTATGGTTATCATGCAAATGTAATGCAAATGCCGATGAAATAAATGAATGAGTTGAACCAGGATCAATTAAATCATAAGCTTCTAAATGATAAATAAGAACTTTACCTGTAATGACTTTCGATGCTTCAATCGCCTCCTAGCGTGTCATAACAAACACTCTAGCCTGATCATGAGGAAATTGAACACACGGCCAAACAGATAAGACGTGGACAGGCAATGGCAGGACACAAACAATGCCCTTCCAAAACACGGTCAGAGGCTTGACCGTGTGACCCAAAAATAAGACTTTTCTCTCCCAAAAACACTTTAATTGATCTAATCAATGTCAAACGAGGTTAATGATTTGGAAACCAACTTAAATCCATCAACATTCATCACCCAAAACACTATATTAAATATTCAAACACCAAATCAAAATCAAACTTATTCATCCTCAAACATCATTGAAATAGGCGAGACGTTACACATCTCATAACCAACTCAATCAAGCTTGTCAATTAGTCTCAGTCCACGGTTGCGGTTTACACCTTTATCGACCAGGTTTGGTTAACCCGTTATAGGTGGACCACGTTTTTCAATAGCTACATTAGCACTTCAAAAATTGAAATATTATTTTTTATCACAATAAATAGTTTGTGGAGATTTAAATCTATGTCTTTTTAAAATTTAATCTATGTTTAAACTCTACTCTCTTAACAAGTAAAATCTAACTAAGGTTAGTATACTAATTATTAAATTAACAACTTGCTAGTTACGAGTGTGTATTTATTATTTACAAAATAAGTGCGATATAATCAATTCAGTAAAAAAAGTATAATATAAAAATTTCCAAAAAGTCGCTTATATGGAAAAAAATATAATTAATTCCTAACAATTTTGCCCAAGGTCATTGACTAAATCTTTATTACATCACGGTACAATATCTCTAAAACACATAGAACCGAATTTACACAAAAATCATCCTGCTAATGAACAAAACACCTTCAACTATTTGATTCAACCATAGTCATTAATCCTTCATAAATATATAGCTTGCTTTTGGTTAAAATGGAGGTAATCCGAAATAATGAAAAGCTGGATTTACTTGGCTTTTCCAATAATTTGAGCACCTTCTTCGTTCTTCAATGGTAGTAGTTTGCAACGTTGGAATATGAGCACCATCTCTCCCATCATCGATGAAGACTCTTGACGAAGATTTGGGTACGAAACAACTAAATAATGTTCTGAATAAAGACTTCGTTTTAGTGAAGAAAGATAAGTGAGTAAGATTGATACAGCAAAGTAAATTATGTGTCTTAGTTTTGATGCGTATGTTTTTATACAAGTGAAAATATTGGCAAAGAAGGCAAGGCTGCTGGCTCTTCTTTTGTAACGCTAAATTCTCTGTCTTCAATTAATTATACCATGTATATCTCTTCCCCTCTTTCAATAATTATTTTAAAAAATGAGAGTAGAACCTCGTAAATTTTATTAATCAATAATTATTATCATGCCATGCTTAAAGGTTCGGAAATTTATACAAGGAGTCAGGAGCCTAACTGTGATCAAATTCGGGACAAAATTAATCAAAGCTTGCATCAAAAGTTAAGATTTTTTTAAGGACCGAGGACTTGTTTGAAATGAGTAGCATTTGTAGTATTTTGTGCAGTTTTTGTGGTTTTTATAATAATTAATAATGATAATATAGTAAAAAAATAGAAAAAATATATTTTTTAAAAAAATACTAATACACAATATATTAAATACGCCAAACAAGCCCCAATATTTCAAGTTTAAGGCTGCAAATGAGCTGAGCAGCTTGAGAGCGGCTCAATGTTCGACTTGATAAAAGTTCGTTCTTGTACGAGCCAAATTTGAATAAAATTTTAAACTCAAATTAATAAACGAACAGAGTTTGAAACACTCAAAAAACTTGTGAATATGCTTGTTTGTGTCTTCATGAACAAATTTGTTTATAGAATCGTGTGTGTTTGTATATATATATATGTGTGTGTGTGTGTGTTTGTATGTATGTAAATATGCATATTTATATATATGTTAAATTAATTTATAAAAAATATACTTATATTTAGAATATTTTTTAATATTTAGCCTCGTTGATAAAAGCACAAATTTATACTATTCTTATAAAAATGTAAACATATTTGAAAATAATTTAATATTAGATTTAACTTATAAAATAAATTAAAATTTTTAATAATTTTTAATTTGACTATATGTTCAATATGAATTTATTAAATTAACCTAAATTTGATTATTTTTTAGATTTTTTGTCAAGTTTAAAAGAGTAAACTCATTTAAGTTTATTTGAATTTTTATTAAACCAAGTTCGAAAAATTCGTGAACTAATTATTTTTATAACAAATTAAGTTTAAACAAGATTTAAAATTCAAAAAAGAATTCGAGTTTAAACTTGAACACGTAACATTTTAATCGAATTAAATTTAAACACACTGAAATTTGATTATCCTGTATTCAACACAATTTATTTTTTAAAATATCCAGTATTTCTTTTTAAGATACCCAACATTTCCCTAGCCTGACAACTTTTCGAAAGGGTTTATTAGAACCCGGACAAAGCTTTCCCTCATCCAAAAGACCACCTATACATGTCACCATTTCACTTAACGACAGCAATCCCCAACCCTCTGACACAACCGTGGCAATTGAGGATAACAAGACATAGATGAGTTATAGTCTTTTTTATTTATCTTTTTTACATATCTTTAATAGTTAAAATGTTATTTAGATATTTTAAATTAAATTTAATAATTAAGAATTTATTAATATATTAAAAAAATTGATTTAAAAAATTGAATTTAAATATTTGGATCAAATCTAAAATATATAAAAATATTTTAATTATTAAAAAATATGTAAAAAAATAAGACAAAAAGAGCATTGTTGTTTTTGTTCCAGCCTGATTGTCCCGAAGACCATAGGGCGAGTGAAAATAAATATCTAAATTGAAACAACTTTGTACAGATTTAAAATTATAATAATTTTATTAATTTAAATCTCTTTATTATATTTTTACCTTTAAAAAAATCTCTTTAATATATTTTTTCCCCTAAAAGAATAAGGAAACAGAATCATGTTCAGAAGGGCAATTTAGATATTTCGCCACCGGCGGAAAGCCAAAGATGCTGTGTTGTGTGCGTATGAAACGACTCCGCTGTTCCTCGTCCCACGAAATCTGCAATTGGTGAAAAAGAGAGAAACAGAGAAAGAAAATGCCTCTGAAGTTGGTGGATGCTACCGTCTCAAGCTTCGACAGTGTGTTTGAGAAGTTCAGATCAGAAGCCCCAGAAAACAAAGCCAATCTCATTCTTTTCTTGGCTGACAAAGACCCTTCCACTAATCTCAGCTGGTGTCCTGGTTTGTCTATGATCATCTCCGATTTTACTTTTTCTCTTCATTTTGATTTCTGGGTATTTGTTCTTTTTCCTTTTAAGAATGTTAGAAATTGTGATGTATGTGAGGTTATTTGAAGAATCTTATAAAGTTTGTTAGTTACAGTGGTTCAATGGTACTGAGGAGGAAGATAAAGGGAGAACTTGATGCTTTATTAGTCTTGTATGTTGTATTGAATATAAAGAGGCAAAATCAACCCATGTTGGCATTTTTTTCCTTTTATTTTCACCTGCTGGAATTTTTTGGTTGCATAATTGATGGTTGTTTGTAATTGGTTTCCTTTAAGCCGAGTCATTAAGTGTCAACGATAAGATTGTGCTCTGTGAAAGTGGGGTTTTTAAAAGGAAAAGATAAAGAATTTAAGATTTTTGTTGGTGTTTAATCATGTTTGTTGTAGAATCCAATATCGAGGATTCGTCTTTGATAAGTGGTCCTTTTATTGATCAAAGTTATATGTTGACATGGGAATATCAGAATCATAAAATGTAAGTAGGAACTATTGAGGGGTTTAGGAGACCAGGAGCACTTGATCTATTAAAAAGGATGCATTGTGAACATTTTCATGAATTTCTAGTAGATTTAAGTGTTTATGGTTGCACAGCTTCTGTAAAAAAAATTTTAAATAAAATTTATGGAATTTTTCTTTTAATTTCTATCTGTTGCTTGTTTCTTGTGAAACATGTTAATTTACTTTGAAATGGTTGAATTTAGAATGAAGATATATGTTCATAGTGATGAATTACCCGATTTTAGCATGATATACAAACATTCGACTCGTTGTCCTGTTGCATGAAACAAATTTTCTGCAAGACTGCTAGGTCGCTCAAACACATTCTGTTAGTTATTTTGCATGGCTTTTGTTGTATGATCTCATTAATGAAGAAATGACTTAGTATAGCCACACCGTGTCATTTGAGAAACTTGATGTTATGGTTAAATTTGTCGCAACAATAATAAATCTGATATGATTAACAATTGCAGATTGTGTGAGAGCTGAACCAGTAATCTACAAGAAGCTGGAAGCATTATCAGACAATATAGCACTTCTGCTAGCTTACGTTGGAGACAGACCGACGTGGAGGAATCCGGCACATCCATGGAGAACAGACTCACTATTCAAGCTCACAGGTGTTCCTACGCTGATCCACTGGGAGAATGATGCAATAAAAGGTCGCCTGGAGGACCATGAAGCTCACATCGAGAGCAAAATTGATGCCCTTGTTAACGGGAAATGAATCTGTTTCTCTTGAAGTACGGTGAGAAGTCTTTATCTAAGGATAGAAACGTGCTAGTTATTGAATAAGCCATCAAAGATCTTATAAAGTTTCAAGTACTTCAAGCCTTTTAATGATCTTCAGAATCATACATTGTTATTGCTCTTTACAAAGTTGTACATTGCTATTGCTCTTTAAAAGTTTCTTTGTATGGCGGAGACTTACATGAGCACCACTTCATAAATTTTGCTGTCCCAACATGAACAACATTTTGATATCAAATCAAATAGCGTTAAGTTATCCAGTTTTTTTTTAATCGCGTTTAAGTTACATTTGGTAGATTTTTCTGTATAATACTTGCATTGTAAGTGCATATTTAGACTTGTATCAGTACAATACAAAGATTCATGTGAAAGAATAGATCGGCAGATCACATTAAACAGAATCCTAGTCAATGCACAAGTAGTATAATCTAATTTTCAATTGTGATAAGAGCTTCAAACAATGATATCAGGTTGGTTTCTCTTTCTGAAAAATCCAAGAGTCACTCCTCTTGAGTGATAACCTTACAAAAACATTCAAAGCTACTGTGGAAAAAAAAAAGAAATGTACGATTGTTGTAATTGAAGATCAAAAGAGAACACAATTACTAGTTCGATAAACAAACACTCATCTAATAAATTGTGTGCCTTTTTTTCCCAAGTTTTCATGAGACAAGAAGAAAGAACAGGCTTAGGTTGAAAGAATTTTTATTTTATTTAAGATGGGACAAAACAGAAAGAGGAAAATAGAAGAATTTGAAATTATGCAAGAAAAAGAAACCCATGCTCCTAACAAAGAGAGGGAAAAACATGTTCATCCTAAAAAAAAACGTAACTTACAAAAATATGTAGGACAATTGTCGTCTAATCTATGTATTGTTAGGGAATTAATTATAAAACACGGGAAAAAAGGAAGGAAAATAAAAAAAAAAGTGCAAATAGGCTATGGAAGTCAACTGTGCAACAGTACAACAATAATTGATTTTGGAAAGGAAGAATCAATTGGGATTGAGAGAGATTTACGAGATGGAGAACTGAAAGAGTAGCCACAAGCTCGGTAGTCAATGACGCACAAATTTATGGCTGAGAGAAGAATCGGGAAGAGATTCTTGAACTGATAAAGGTTGACGCTGGAAATGGAACAACTCCTGTGATTCCTATTGTGGGGGTGGGTGGCATTGGCAAGACCACACTTGCTCAATTGGTCTTTAATGATGAGTCTTTGCAGTTTGATGTCAAGGCCTGGGTTACGGTTGGGAGTAGCCACAAGCTTGGAAGTTAATGAAGCACAAATTTATGGCAGAGAGAAGAATCAGGAAGAGATATTCGAATTGATGAAGGTTGACGCCGGAGATGAAAGAACTCCTGTGATTCCTATAGTGGGAATGGGTGGCGTGGCAAGACCACACTTGCTCAATTGGTCTTTAATGATGAGTCTTTGTAGTTTGATTTCAAGGCATGGGTTACTATTGGTGAAGTTTTTGATGCTCCTATTATAACCAAGACAATTCTACGACTGTTGGGAGGTGATGGACCGGAGGATTTCAATTATATTCATTGAAGTTGGAGGAGAAACTCTCTTATAAGAAGGCTCTAGTCGTCCTAGATGATGTATGGATTAAAGACGAAGACTATAGCCAGTGGACTCTCTTTTACAGCCCTTTTGCAACAAAAACTCCAGGAAGTAGCATCATTGTCACAACTCGAAACAAAAGTGTTTCAAGAATTACTAGTGCTGCTGATAGTTATCCTCTGCAAGGATTATCAAGTGATGATTGTGTTTCTGTACTCGCTTACCATGCTTTGGGAAGAAAAGATTTTAATCAGCACTTGCATCTCAAAGAAGTGGGTGCAAAATTTGTTGAGAAGTGTGATGGACCGCCTTTAGCAGCTAAAGCTCCTGGAGGTGTTTTTTGGGGCTAGCAAAATATCAATTCATGGGAGGAAGTGTTGAACATGTTAGAAATTTTGTGGAGGGGAAGAAGAATGAACATGAGACACAAAACAATAGTATGTTACAATTTCATTCCATAATTAAGTTTAAATACAAAAATTTGTAACTGAACCAATAGAAAAATATGCAGCCACTAAACTAAAAAATAAGAACCATAACTCTAAAAATGTATCACTAATGACAGTAACAACTAGCAACAAAATAGTAGCAAATAAGCTAAAGATTTCGTCTTCAAAACTTGACACGTTCAATAACAACTTTGACATGTTCAGCAGTCTCAGCGGCACAATTCTCACACTCTTCCTTGACTTTGAAGCTACAAGTTTCCACCTTTTGGCTTTAGATAGGAACTTTTGGAATATGCCTGATACTCAATTTTGCAGTGGACCAAGGAAACCCTCCTTTTTTAGATCCATCAATTGTTAACTCGTCCAGTTGATATTTTACCAGTATTGCCTGTCAACACTGATGGTTTTTCTTTTACCACCGACATAATTCATACACTTGAATGTTAGCCACCTGGTCTTCATCTCTACAATACACCAAAGTGACCTTAGTTTATAGATATGTAGGCCTTCAAATTTAAACACTCATTGGTCTTTTAAATTGACGGTTTAACTACTTGTAGGTCTTCAGTTTATAGATATGTAGGTCTTTAAAATTGACAGTTTAACGACTTGTAGGTCTTCAGTTTACATACACGTATGTCTTTAAAATTGACAATTTAACGACTTGAGGCCTTCAGTTTATAGACACATGCCTTTGAAATTCAGTTTAAAGACTTGATTAGATCTCTTCAATCTATAGTTCACAAACTTGTAGGATTCTACACTCATGGTATTCTGCTCACCCTTGTTATATATTTGACTCAATAGTAACGCATTTTTCTCACACTGGTAAAATACTTTCTCACAAATCATCTCTTTATAAAAAAAGAGGATAAAATGGAGAACATTATCTTTATAGAAAAGAGAAGAGAAAAGAGGACACTTGTATTTTTCAATCTCTACCACTTCCTTTTTCTATTTTTTCTTCTTTTTCTTCTTCATGATTGAAGTCTCACTCACAGGTCCTTAAAAAGAGGGCTCTAATATCACTATTAGAAATTTTTTGGAGGAAAAGAAGAATGGAGGAACATGAGATACAAAACAATAGCCTGTTATAATTTCATTCCACGATTGTGTTTAAATACAAAAGTTTGCAACTAAACCAATAGAAAAATATGCAGCCACGAAGCTAAAAAATAGGAATTATAACTCTGAAAATGTATCACTAATGACAGCAACAAAATAGCAGCAAATAAACTAAAGATTTGGTCTTTAAAACTTGACACGTTCAATAACAACTTTGACATGTTCAACAGCCTCTAAGGCACAATTCTGACAGGACAACAAAATATGGGAGGAGAGAAATATTGTGCTTCCAGCCTCGAAATCGAGTCCTTATCATCTTCCGTCATATTTCAGGCGATGCTTTGGCTACACTGCAATTTTTCCCAAAGACTGAGTTTGACAAGACTCGGCTAGTTTTACTATGGATGGGGGAGGGTTTTGTCCAGCAAATGAACCATCGTTACAAGTATTTTGATAAATTATTAGGAGATAATTATTCCAGAAGATTAGTAAGGATAAATCGTTGTTTGTGATGCATGATCTTGCAAGATTAGTGAGTGAAAATATATGCTTCAATTTGGATGAGGAGGTGAAAGCTGAGAAGTCATATGCAGAGGTACGCCATTCATCATTTACTTGTGATCAATGTGAGATTGCTCCAAGGTTTGAAAGATTTCATGAAATGAAGCACTTCAGAACATTTTTGGCACTAAGATGTGGTTGGCTAAAAAACCAGAATTGCTACTCGAGTCCCACAGTGTTGGATGCCATGATTCAAAAATTAAAGTGCTTGAGGGTGCTAACACTACCTTATGCCATCAGTGAGCTACCCACTACCTTATGCCATCAGTGAGCTACCCACTTCCATTGATTGCCTAAAGCATTTATGACATCTCGATCTCCCTTATGCTCAAATAGAGTTGTTGCCTGACTCATTAAGCAAACTCTTCAACCTGCAAGCATTGATACTATGTCAGTGCAAATTTCTTCGTAAGCTACCAAAAGACATTTGCAATCTAATAAATTTGCAATGCCTTGATGTTCATGGCACTGACAGATTAGAAGAAATGCCATTGCATATTGGTAGCTTGAAAAAACTGCACACGCTTGGTAAGTTTATTGTTGGAAATAGTGAGGGACGTGGGATAACAGAGCTATTGAAGATTCCTAATCTTCAAGGACAACTCCACATTTTGCAACTGCAAAATGTGATAAACATTCAGGGTTTGGAGCATACAAAGATGAGGCAGAAGGAAGGAATTTATGAACTAACTTTGGAATGGACTGATAAGTTTGATGATTCTCAAAATGAAAGGAACGACTTGCAAGTCCTACTTGCCGTGGAACGTCAAAAAAATACAAAAAAACTTTCAATAAAGTCATATGGTGGTCAAGTGTTGTTGGATCATGGGTGATCAACATTGAGTTCTTTTTGTGTTTTGATGATGTGCAAAATAGTTGACCTAAAGAGAAACAAGTTTGAGAGCTCGGAGTTGCAAAACAAG
>CAODLS010262437.1:0-16072 GCA_948243855.1 Flueggea neowawraea
AGCCTTTCGATTCCAATATTGTTTCATGCATGTGCAATCGAGAGATTCTGTGTATGATAGAGCGCTCATAATGGAGAGGAGTTGCATGCAAACCTAGAGATAGGTCGACATAAATCCTCCGGATTGGGGTCAAACCTAATAGTGAAATTCTGATAGCAGTTTGTTAAAGCAACGATAGGGGTTTTAATTAGGAAGAGATTCTGGTTAATCAACCTAGTCGTTAGGCATTAGCTAACTCGAGAGAGAGGTTAATATACCTTAGGAATTTCCGCGGTCCAATTGCCTGAATGATTGTTTGAATAACGAGTCCTTGTTACTTAATTCGGTCTAGGGGGATTTGTTTAAGTTTATTTAATTTATAGATTCAAAATCATTTATTCTATCGGCTAGATAATAGAGGAAGAGTGAGTAGCTAATAATCGTAGTATCTGTGGGATACGACACTCGGTACTCAAGGGTCCACTTGCTATAGACGATAGGTACATTTGCCTTAGTCTTTAGGGATAAAAACCCGGAACACCATCTTCACATCCATAATAAGTAAAACATGATTATCCACCTAGAAACATACTAATATTAATTCATTATCATTCTCATGATAATAATCGATTAGGAGCATTTAGAATAGTATTCTTTTAACCTTAGGGTTTTACTATCAGGTCACGTATTTGATGACATAAGGAAGAATGAACTATTCATTGAGCTTTTATCAACATAAAACACATTATAATATTTGAATAATATGAAATGAAATTCCTCTTTATTAACTGATAAATTAAATGACAATGTACATATATGATTGGACTAGAGCACCAAAACTAACACCTCCGAGGGTTTTAGAGGGAGTGGACATCCAGCTGGGCATACCCCCAAAATGGTCAACACATCATACATAGTAATGGTCATAAAACCCTCTGAGAGTTAAAATTGGTTCACCAAAGGGTTCCAGAAGCTGGTAAGGGCTGCGATGAATGACCAATTCAAATGTAAGGTTCGGGTGGACAATTTGATGAGTTTTTTTACGCCCATTGACTCCTAAGACCTTCCCATAATAAGGGCTAACCGATTGTTGACCCATGAGCTGAAATTTGCCTGAGGATTGGTCAAGTTGCTAAGAGTCGATTCGAGCCAACGCAACAAATTGACGATCCTCCCGACGTTGCCACTCAAAAGAATACCCTTGTCTGCAATGTTCAAAAAATGAGTGGCCAGGACATTAAGCTTTTCGGCGACAGAGGTGGTGGCAATTGGGCCCAACGTGTAAAAGGGACCCTCAGCAGTTTCTTCCTCCCGAACGTAGGGAGTCTCGTCATCGGGAACCATACTGAGGAGCTCCGTTGTCAAAGTGGATGGCGAAGTAAAAACTTCGGTGGCTAAAGCGTGGCAATCACTTTGAAGATTCACTGACTTCAGAGATTGACTGGTGACAGGGAATGTTGGAGATGTGGAATCCATTTTGAAAATAAGAGAGTTGATTAAGGTTTTGAAACTGAGGGGTTAATGCAACATGAAAGCAATGGAGTTGTTGAGATATGATAAATGACTGCGAAGCAAGCTTTTTATAAGGAAAGAAACGAAAACAAAACACTAATCGACACGAGCAAAAACTTGTCAGCCACGTAGCTTCAATACACTCGACGAGTTCCCTTTTAGGGGGTGTATGTTACATACATTAAATGAAATTAATGATGGATACATGTGGCAGCCGTAGGTTGAACAGTCATTGCAATAAACGAAGCGGTACAACGAAAAAGGCATACTCAATGTCAGTAATGTCAGAAAAAAAAACTGACAAGTAGAGCAGGCAGTAGGGAAATAGGCGACACTTGGCCAACATTGCAAAGTACTTTTTTTCCCATCGAAAGGTAACAATTCGAGAGGATATAAGATTTCGGGAGGAGCATCTCGAGAAAATGAAGGTGGGACCAATCAAGTAGTGATCAACATGGATATGTGGAGTAGTTTGCGGAGCACACAATTAGGAGCAGAACCTATGGTCTGGGGGCATAACTGGAAAGAACGTGGGGTTTCTATGAATTCGGAGACGTGGGACAAGAACGTGGTCATCTAAGGAACAAAGAGTAGGTATACAATGAGGGGTGACTACAAGACAAGGACACACAGAACAATCATCACTCGTTATTATCTTCATTTTTATTTTTAGCAAAGCTCCTTTTGATCGCATAGTAGTTTTCTTTTTGGTAACTCAGACTTGAATTTGTCTTGTTTGCATTGATCATGGCTTCGATTGGATCTTTCAAATCTAATGTCAGCTCACGAATTCTCTCTTAGCTTCAATTTTTTTTTTGTTTTTTTACTTAGCACGTTTTAAAGTCCTAATTCATTAGGAAAAAATTGAACCTTCACCATTTCTACCCCTCGAATCTTGTGTAAACGACTATTCAACTTTTTGAAAAGCGGATTCGAGAACAATTAGTAGTAGCAACAGATAATGGCACATCCTTCTTATATTTTTCAGAGCACTTATAAAGAGTTTCGACTATTTTTTAAGTAAATGCTTAAGATTCACTCCCACTAACCTTATTATAGCAAAACTTAATAATTTTAACTTTATATCGAGAATCTAAATCACAACACATGATAAAATTAAACTATAATCAGATCAATATTGGCCTAATACATGTGTTCCCCTGAACTTGTATTGAACGTGTCATTTCTCCTCTGAATTTTACGCGAGCTTACAAACTCTCTTCAACTTGTAAAAATAACTTATATTACCCCTCAAAATTTTGAAAACGTAACCATTTAACACTATTTATGCTAATGTGGCTGGGCGCGTCACTTCACTTGTTTGGAGGCGCGTGTGATGTTAAAAGTAGTTGATGTGGCACCAACTAATGTGCCATGTCATTCGATGATACATGCCACGTCACTCCACTATTCCAATTCTGCTAGTGAATCCCTAAAATCCACCTCTGCCTCTCTCATTCAAACACCATCATCGCTTCTCTGACTCTTTCTTCCTCTCTGATCCCGTCGCTCCTCCTTCTCTCTCTCTCTCTCTCTCCGACCGCTCTATCTCCATCTTCGCTCCTCCTTCTCTCTCTCTCTCTCGGCCTCCTCTATCTCCATCGTCGCTTCTCCTTATCTCTCTACGCGCTCTCTCTGGACCCTCAATTTCTCGACGCTCTCTCTCCCTTCTTCGTGTCTTCGCTCCGTCGCAGTGGCTGATTTTTTTTGTAATCACGGTCGACGTCCTCTCTCTGTCTATAAGAGACGCAAAGAGTTAATTTGTTTTCTAGTTTTATTTTTGGAATGGAAAGTAATTTTCAGTTGTTCCCATTTTGTAATTGAAATTCAGTTCCCACTTCTTACATTTATCCATTCTTTCTATTGGTTTCGTTAAATCAGTTGTGTTAATGTATTGATGATTTGCTCTGTTGCCTGCAATTTTGTCACAATATTGTGGAATTGGCTTGATTAGCAGAAATAGGCAGTTGCTGAATGTTGTTGAAAGAACGTACTCTAGATATTTTGGAAAGGGAAAATGTGAAAATGCTAAGAACTTCAGATATTTTGGAGGTGTTATTCATGGCTGTTGCTTTTGACGTAGTTTACAGTACTGAAATGCTGTCATGTTCTTCTAGCTATGAACTTCAGATATTTCCATGGGGATGTTAGAATTTTTCTGATATGGTTGTGGAAGGGGTGTTTTGTATGGAGATTTATGAGCACTGATTTGAATTACACTGGCTTGGTACTCTTAATGAGGTCATAAGACGGGATGAGCTTAAAAGTTAAGGGATTCCGAGAGCTTTTTGATTCAATTTTTGTTGGTAATTTAGAATGTAAGTTCCGGTGTAGTGGGATTTGATTGTTATTGCACTTGTATGCTAATAATCCTGGAGCAGTCCATCTCAGGATTTCTAGATGTTTACGTATTTTCGATTTGAGGTGTAAATATTTCTGCTGTGTTGTTACAGGTTAGAAAGGTTGATATACTTGTATACTAATAATCCTGTGACTGTTGTTAGGTCTGAGAAAGTCAAGGGCGAACTCATATTAGATGGTAATGACATTAAACTTGTGTCACGATCAGCTGCTCTCATAAATTAGGTATCTTTTTTCTCCTCAATTTGTTTTATGGAACAATGCTTACATGGTTCGTTGTGTTTTTCTGTTTATTACTGTTCTCATAGTTGTTACATTTGTTTTTTGGACAGAAATGCCATGTGAAGAACAAGGAATTGGAAGACGGTTAGAAAGCAGAGGGCGTCAGCAAGGGATGTGAGCAGGAGGGGAAGAATTTATGATGAATGCAAGAATTTATGAGTTCTAGGTTTTGGATTTAGTTACAGATTCTGCAATTTATCTCCTGCTCATGTTCAATGTAATAGTAACAAATAGAAATAAATAGAATTGTCAATCTTGTTACAACTCTTCCTTTCAATCTATTCATGAATATTAATATACATGCCAAACGTAACATAAGCTACACAACAAACTATCCATAAGGCAGAATCTGTATTTTCAGGACCGCATCTTTATTACATGCAAAGAGTTCTCAAATTTCCCAGCAGAACTTGGACTTGATATACAATCAAGGAATAACAGGGATCTTCTTAGTCTTCTTAGCTGTTGAGCAACAAGTGTACCTAAATTCTCTGTAGCTCTTTGTTGTCTCTGCCTACACCAGCAAAGTAAAATGAAAATTCTCAAACTGGTGGCAATTTAACCTCTTCAACTAATTTAGGCAAAAGTAGCAGCCACTTCTCTTCAAAATTTTCCAACAAAGTTTTTGGCTTTACAATAACCTGGCAAGTACAACCTTAGGCGTGTTAATCAATTTTTAAATACAGAAGAAAAGCTACATCAACTCCGATGGTTACAAAAAACTAGCCCTGACCATGCAAGAACAGAAAATTGCACACACATGGATAAAAATGGTTATTTTGAACAACTAAAAATGCGTAAAAATTGCAGGATCTCCAGTCTTGGATTTCTGAAACATAATGGATGAGGTTTAGATTGCAATAGGCAATTCCTCCACAGTGAAAAAAAAAACTAAAATTGGAGGGAGGCTTGTCATCTGAACATCCTCTTGGAAATCTATTATAACCGATTCCTCATCAAACAAACCACCAAGAGAATTCAAAACCGAGTAGCGGGATTATCGTACCCCACAAATGAAAACGGAAAATCATTCCACATTGTTCACTCAACAACAGAAATAATATATTATTTTGATTTTACAACTTAGGACAAAATTCCTCTAGCAAAATTAGACACGATTCAAGTTCTTGCTTAAATAATTAAACAAAATGGCGCATATTAAAGCTTAGAGACAGTGGTATTTACGAAGAATTACACCATTTTGATTGGCTAAACAAGCACCAACCTACAATTCAAAGTCACAGAATGTCATAAAATAATCACCCCAAGAAAAATACCTGCAACCAAACGAACCCAAATTACTCAAAATCAAAACTTTCACAACCAATCTTCGTTAAAAGAAGGAACTTGACAGTACCCTTTGCATTTGGAGGGGTCAAAAGGGATCTGAGAAGAGCATTTCTTGGAGGCGGGACCGTTTTGAGATAGATAGATAGATGGGCAGTTCGCTGCTTCGATGAGGAGGAGGAGAAGAAGAAGCGAAGTGCAAGTGCAGATGCTAAAGCACCGAGGACGGTGGCGGTGGACACAAGCACCAAGTCACATGAGCTCATCGAGTTAACTGGAGTGGATGCGATTGTCAATAGAACTAACCGTCTGAGTAGAACTTGGTGGAGATGCTAAGTGAAGTCATCCAGGAAGCGGAAAGAGTAGCGACTGGATTGAGAGGGAGAGGAGAGACGGGATTGAGAACAGGATTGAGATGGAGAGGGCGACGGATTGAGAGGGAGGGAGAGAAGCAGAAACACGATTGAGAAGAGTGAGGCGGGATTCACGTTACAATAGGACAACAGTAAAAATTGGGGGATTTTATGGTCCACGTGGACTTGATGACCTGGGCAACTATTTCTGATGTGCTCGCCACTTATTTTCTATACTGGTATTTAAAAATCCATGTGTGAGGACAATTATTTTGGATTCTTGTTAAGCAATCACATTTTTTAAATTTAAGGGGTAACATAAGTTAAACAGTCACAGTTTTTTGAATTGTTCAATATATATTTTTTTCACTTTGGGTTACACCATTTTCTAACTTTATGATATTCAAATTTTTTAATTCAGGACTTTTGATAAGTTGGAAATTTTCTCATAATTTGGCTTTCAGATTTTTGAATTGTGCTGTAAAATTTTTGTATTACGGATCTTACTATACTTTTCGAGTTTCTGATAGATTTAAAATTTTAGTTCAAGAATCTTGATAATTTAGGGGAGGGGGAGAGAGATCTGTGTTTCAACTTGTACATTTGGCCATCTAAAACCACGTGATAGTAACTACACGCGAGGAAGAGAATACTGGTGAAAGAAAGAAGGTAATGCTACTGCAGATTGGCTTGCGAGAAGAAGCTGTCATAACAGCATAAGACTCCATGAGCTCAATCATACATGCACTTCTAAGCAGCAATTTTCATCTATTGCACTGTTTTTTATTCAAGGAATAATGATACTCATTCTCCAACCACTCTCTAGAGAGATAACTTAGTTGAGTCGGCCGAAGTTTAGTGTCACTTGTGTATTAGACCAGTCTAATTGAACTAGTATACACGTGGGTAGGGTGTTTTATTCAGAAAAAAACAAACAATTGATCAGTTTTATGACCGAACTTAACAGCCACTGAACGAATGAACAAACTTTATAGTAAAATTAACCTGCGAGTTCCTTGGACCTGTTTTAATTCACTTATAGATGTCACCATAACTATGGGCCCCTTGTATAATATAGACTCCGCATAAAACACGTCACGATAGACTTTCTCTTTACTCTTTTTGTTACAAGAGATTGAATCTAAAATCTAGAAGTCACAATAAGACACTTTCTTTTTATTTTTTGCTACAAAAGATTAAATCTGATTCAACCACTTGAACTAACCATAAATGATAGTCACAATAAGACATTTATACCGAATAATTATGTAATGGTAAATAAAATAGTCCAGAAGTTGGCTTAAGAAGAATAAGATGTCTAAGAGAATGAACAAAATTATGATACCTGTTAAATTTACAAAATTTCCAGTCTTTAAATCTTTAGTTCTGAAATGAGAAGCGCCAACTGGTATATCTGTCGCTTTGCATTTTCAGCTTTTACTAAAGTTCCAACAATTGAAGTCACTAAATTCAAACCCCCCAAATTTCCTCTATGCAAAATAACAACAGTACCTAAAACTGGGGGAAAAAATGAACAACAAATTTCCCTCCCCTATGGCATGGAAGCTATACTACTAACAGCTCGTTAGCCTCCAATCCCAATCCCCTAACTCTTGTTCTAGTTGACCTGCACATGAGAATCGTGCTAGGCCAAATTTACCTCTCTGATTTGGCATTTACAGATTCATAAGACGAGCGATATGACAAGACGGAGGAGGTCAAAAGAAACTGCTGATCCGACCAAAGAATTTATAGTCAAAATTATCTTGTAAAATTGGAAGACAGTTGCAGCAAGTTGTCAAGAGCTTCTGGATAGAATTTCCTAGCAAACAAATAACATGGCCGTTTAATACCATTCCACAAGCAAGGCTGTATTTGCACCTCCTTCTGTTAAACATAAACAGATGTAAGCATATCTTAGAAACTCAACAGTATGACCTTTGGAAATTATCGGTTCTGAGAATCAAATTTACCTTCTCATCACTAGTCACATGTATACTCAGATCAATTGACTGCAGATAAAATTTAAAAAAAAAACAAAAAAAAAATATTAGTCCTTCTGTACCAGTGATTAGAAAAATCTAATATTTGCTTGCTAGAAGCAACAACAAAGAGCACCAATAACCCTAGGCAAAATTACTTGCAACAAATACTCTGTTGTGCCAAAGTATTTCAACCTGCACCAAATAAATTGTCAACGGTCCAAAAGTATGGATGTTGCAACAAAAGTGCCCATTTTACCCTCATATATATTGGCTACCAACAAGCATTGGTTCAAATTGAGAGGAAAAATTAGAAATAAATTTGAGAGCAGGCAGATTGCCAAAAGACGTGAGGTGTAGCAAAAGAACTTTCAAAAGCACAAATCTGATATCATGTCGTGATACAATGATTATGCAACGCACTAATTGCAGCTTGCAATACATCAAAGAATCCTGGACTAAGGAAGTGAAAATATAAGAAGATTGCTAGATAATAATTTGGCTAGCAATCAGGAAAACTACGGCATAGTGATGATGAGATGTATCTCAAATAATAGGCAAAAATGGGGGAAAAAAGACATGTTCACTGGAAAGACCAAGAAGCAGGACCATACCGTGATATTCCTAATTAGATCATAAGTAACATCTTGAGGCTTGTACGATTTTGGATGCCACTTTCTCTCGGACCAATCAACATGTGTTACCGACCAGTTTGCAATTCCACCAGGATCAACCATCTGAAGAGTCACAAAACATAGCTCATAAGAGGGACACAGAGAAAAGTATTATTATTTTTACATATTGAAAGAAGATTCTCACATGGAAAAAGGTCGGCAGATAATGTTCATCAGCAATGCAATTTTTCCCTTCACCTGGCTGCAATTGTGAACAACGTGTCAACAGAAATCAACTAAAAACTTCAGATGTATGTAATGCCACAAAAATATATGATATGAAATATAATATAGACAAGCTAAGCCATCATGAACAAAATACAATCAAAAGTTAGATTCTACGACAACATATATCATAGATGCAGACAATACACCTTGCAGTAGTCGCGGAATTTTGAATAGTAAAGACTGTCAGCCATAACTATCAGAGCATGCTGTCGCTGCATTGAAAACCACTGCAAGAAATTGTCTATTAAAAATAGTGGCAGGAGTATAGTGAATGAATTAAGATATATGATTAAACTTAGTACATCCAAAGGCCAGCACAGCCTGTATAAAGGGAAAAGACAATCACAATGGCACAAACACTACATCCCAAATCATATCTCATAAACAAGAAGAACATACCTGTGCACCCTTTCTGAAATCCTTCTTCTCAATTTCAGGTAGCATGTGTTCTGAATATCGACCATTCCCATGAGGACCGGGATCATAAAAGCTGAAAGCAAAAGAGAAAAACATCCTAAATCACCAGTAAAATGTAATCTTCACAAATACAGGTATCTAATTTAAATCCTGTTAAGCTGATCAGCCCTTGGAATCTAAAATACCACGCTTTCTACTTTAGAAAGGTGATAAAACTAAGCTACCCTACTAGTGAATTAACTAGGTACAATAAAAAGAGCGAAAGTATGTGATGTAACAACAAAATTGTAGGACTATGCTTACCAATCAACATAGCTCATATTTGCATACATCAGATAGTTATAGATATAGTCAAATCCATGTAATGGCACACAGCTGCAAGGCCAAGAAATAATAAATTACAAATTAGGGAATACAAAAACCACATCAATGCCCATACGTAATGGAAACATAGATGCACATACGCATATGCAGTGTCTCTGAACCGTCAGTATAGCTTAAAATCTCAAAAATAAGAAAGAGAATGAATCCAATCTACCTATCAGAAAGTAAAACAAAGTGCTGATTATCAGGATCTTGAAGAGCATTTGCTAAAAGTCGTCTCTCAGCATCAACCATCGAAATTTTTCCCCATATAACCTGAGAAGATAAATTACAAACTCAATTAACTGTTAACAAGACTTTTAACTCATTTGACGATTTAAAACACTGGTATAATTTAGTATAAGTACACATTTTCCTAATAAATATTGTTGTACAATGTCCTAAAACAGTTTTTTTTTTCAAATGCACTAAAGCACAAAATAGCACTAGGATACTTATTATAAAGAATCTTCAGCATAACCTAATTAATTAGTAAAGCCATATTATCATATTTCAAAACACATTCAAAGGAAACCAGCTCAGTAGTGAAGCCAGAAATGTAAAATATCAGCAATTAACAACAGATGAATTTAAATTAAAAACTCAACTATTATGCTAGTCAACAATTATCTGAACAATAAATCTACATGGGAAAAAGCTTATACGAACGTCCGCGAAATGAGAAATGTATAACCCATTGAAAAAAGAAGTCATGTATCTTGAAAATGTATTACTAGAGGGGGGGTAAGGGGGCGGGTGTGGGTGTGTGGGTGTTGGTGAAGAAAACCAGCCATACATTCTGAAACCTATGAGAATATTAAAATAGTATAAGCAACAAAAGAACATAGTTACCGAAGATATGTAAAAACATTTGATCAAAGTACCAGCATCCTAAGAAGTTATTGTGAATATAGAGCGAGAGAACTATTATCAGTTTGAAATATATTTCCACAATTTTCCAACACAAAAAGACATTCTTTTTTTTTATTCTGTCTTGCCAAAAAATAGAAATAAAGCCATGTTCTTTTGAGCTTCTGGCCACAAATTTCAAACCCTTCTCATTCATATAACTCCATAGAGCTGGAAATTATTTTTGATATTATCTATATCCTAAAATTTATTATGGACATTTTATCCATATAAAATCATAAACAGAAGATTATACCACAACAAAAAATATTACAAGAGGGATGCAGTTGCAAATGAGACATACTTGAGCAATAAGGACACGATTGAAGGAAAAAATTCAAAACTTTGCTTGAAAGTGAGAACTGAATTTTTGCAGAAGTTGGTGAAAATATTAAACCCATAGAAAATTGTCATGAATCTAAACAGAGATGAGATAAATTAATAACCTGGTCACTGCGTATGTCCCTGTTATAAAAGTAACGGCTCGTGTGTACTGGTTTTTCCTTTGATGCATGCACATACACAGATAATCTACCCTCATTTCCCTGCCACAAAAAGAAATATATGAACTGAATTTTTTGTTTTTAAAGTAAATATATGAACTAATTTAGCAAGAGATACAAGTCAAAGAAAAGAATTATTATTATCGCATGTCAACTTGAATCTCTCCATGGGCCACAAACTAATTATTATTATTTACATAAGAATATAATATTGAATATTGGTGCCCATCATCAGGATTTTAATACTAATACATACCATGAACAGGAATTTCAAC
Source organism: Flueggea neowawraea (assembly GCA_948243855.1). Lineage (NCBI taxonomy): Eukaryota > Viridiplantae > Streptophyta > Magnoliopsida > Malpighiales > Phyllanthaceae > Flueggea > Flueggea neowawraea. Next base: position 11,126 of record CAODLS010262437.1, read on the forward strand.
AGCAACAACAACAGTACACATATGTAACCAACATAACTGCATATATATACAGAAGCCATTGCTTATATAGCAGTTAAACTTTCATATCAACCATAACCCTAGCTCCTAAGACAAAATCCGATAAGTATCATCAAAGCACATCCTGTACACGTCAATCCAGATGCACACACATATAAACATTTGCAGATTTGGGTTAAGCTCTAGAAATCTTACCTGAAAAAATTTGCCCCACAGCTTCTCAAAAGGTAATGAACCAGGAGACAGGAACATGAAAGCAATTTTAGGTGTTTTAGATTGAACAGGAGGCATATTCAGAATTTCCCTAATCACAATATGAGATGCAACTTCTTCATCTGTATATTCCCTTGCAGGAGCTGGTGGAAGCCAATCAGTAAGGGCCTTGCACCCTCTTGATGAAAATACATAACAAGCAGTACTGCTTTGTGGAGGATAGATATAAGCACAAACTAGAAACAGGCTGACCATTGAGACAAGAACAATGATCCATATTGGCCTCTTCAAAGGAGGGCGATGGCGTGCCACAGGCAAGATCTGCATGTCACCCATGCCTAGATGCCACGCCTGAGCAGTCTTCATTTACTGTAATTACATCAGAGCACCATGCCCAGGCTCTTTGTTGTGTATGCGTGTATGCACAAATCCTGCAGACAAGATTGTTGGAAAAAGAAAAATGGCTATTCAATCACTTGTACAGGAAGAAGCTGAAGTTAGAAACAAAAAGGAAATACATTAGCAGGCACAGCTATCTACAACTCAATTGATATCTTAATTACCAATCTCTCATTGACTGAATGCTAAACAATGCTAGAAAGAATACTCTTTCTCATTACATTAACAAAATGTCTGGGATTGCAGGAATTTAATGCATTTATTTTAAAAGAAATAAATGTGTAAAAAAAACTTAAATGGATCAAGAGATGGATTTAAATATATAATACACAAATATTTTAATCTATATACTTCCGAAAACAAGAAAATGCACTTCTTTCCCAGGAAGCTTCACCAAGAAAGAAACAACAAAGAAGTCATTTACAAATCACGCAACCATCAAACTGAACTTAGAAAACTAAACAATAGGCTCCATAATTTAAATTCAAATCTAAATGCTATGTTAGAAACAAAAGAAGAAGAGGGAATACTACGGTGTAAGATTCCTGAAATTGCTGGTAATAGAAAATATCAAATCCAAAGCTCTGAAGAGTCTGCCCAACATCATGATTCAAAACAGCAGCAAACTTTAGGAGAAATCATACATAGACTCGAAACCGAAACAATAATCAAGAAAAGCAAGATCAAGGTGATACTAAAGAAACGAACCAAGACTGATACCGCGGGACCTTCGATGCAAAGTTCCTTAATCGCCCAACTACTAAAAGCAAACCCTTATCGCTTATTCGAAACAATATATATGACGAGAAAAAGAAAAGTCCAACCAATCCCACCAGTCAATGACTCGTTCAAAACACCTATCCAAAATGTACACTCAATTCCCACCCCTTAGTCAACCACGACCGCATCGCGTAAGGCCCCATTTCCTCTTAACTACCAGAAAACAGTAAAAACGATGAAAGAAAGACCCAGTAAGCATTATTCAGATTCATGCAAGAATAAAATTTGTCATGATTACAGAGATAATAAAATAAACAAGAGAAAAAAAATAATACCTGAGAAATATAGTTGGAAATGGGAGAAGAAAACAGATCTCAAATTGAAGCCTGCTTTGAAATCTTGATTCAATTGAAAGATCTAAATGGCGTTCAAGATCTAGGGCACACGCAATAGAAATAAGACGAAAGCACGCCCACACAGAAAGACAGAGATTTATTAATATTTATATATCCATAAATGGAGGAAGGGAAGTGCTTTGGATTTGGATTCTTTGAGTGGATTCGTTTGTTATGTGATGTGTGTGGGGGTGTTAACGTTTGTTTGGGTTCCTCCTGTCTCTTACATCACTTTCGCAATCTCTCTCTCTCTCTCTTCCAATAATAAAATTCTTTGTCCAAAGAGAGAGAATGTGGTCGTTTCTTGGTTCTGTTCCAAACAGAAGGCAGCTGCAGCCGGCGAATTGTTTAAGTTGTCTATTTTTTAATTTCTTTTCCAATGAGCCAAATGGCAGCGTGCCCCACTTGAAGCGCCCTCTCTTCCGTTCCGCCGGTAAAATTCTATTTTCGGTTAACCTTTCTTTCTTTTTTCTTTTTAATTTCTTTGCCATACGTTTAACCCTTGTTTGGCTTTTCCTTTTTCTTTTGAAGGAGATTACATAGAGTTAGTCGAATTTGTGCGCGTTGCTCTCAGGTTTATTTTGTGGGAAGATTATGACTATGTTTTGTTTAGAAAACTATTTTGTGGTTTTGATTTTCTAAAAATGGAAAATATTTTAAAAGTATGCTTGCTAATCAATTTTTTTAAAAAATAAATCTTTATTTTTTCATCTTTATTTTTTAATAATTTAGAAAATAATGAAAATTTTTCTCAACTAAACAGTTCCTATATTTTCTTACTTAAAGTGTTAATTGTCTGCAAAATCATTCAATTTCTTTCATAATTTATACATAAATTTAACACACATTTTTAGATGGAGCATTATAAAAACAGGTTCCAAATTGCATTTTTAAATCTTCCAATGCAAATACTTTAAACACCCAGAGTTTCAAACTTTTGTCAATCAATCATGATCATGAAAACCGATCAAAGTCATTTCTTTCCTATTTTATTTGATTTAAAATATTCTCTCAAATCTTTTTATAATTGTAGTAAAATTGGATGATGATGGTTTGGACCAGTTTGACCATAATAAACTATAAATTCCTGTAAATTTAAATAGGATTATTCAAATTATATTAATAGTTCTTTTTTTTTAATAATTATGTCAAGAAATGTTAATAAGCCGGCTGTCCGTAATTAGCACATTTGATATTAATACTATTTACGTTGACTCGGCTCACATTTTTTCAATTGGGACCTGTCAAGTAACTTAAGGAATTTGAAGAGACTTCGTTGCGGAATTACGGGATAGCCAGCTTAACCAAGACTTGCTCGTTGCAATGCAGTAATCACGCTCATAAAAGCGGAAATTGTGCCACATTTTCATATTGCTAATATAGATAAATTATATTTTCAATTACAGAATATTTTCATTAAAATTTCAAAAATGTAGAAATATATATTGTATTAATAAACAATTTATATGTATTTACTCTCAATTGCTTCTCTCTCTTCTCTCTCTCATCATTGCTTTCTCTCATCTCATTCCTCTCTTAGTCCTCCTTCTCCTACTCCTCCTCAGTCTCACTTTCTTGTCTGTTTGCATCGATGAAGCCATTGCTCTGTTACAGATGGAGATCTCCAAGGCCAAATCATTCTTCTACGATGCTAAGTTTCAAAAGCTCTTGGTTGGTTTGAAAGCTAAGTGGGACGAAGATGATAATGCTTTTTTCATTTTTTTTCTTTTTCATTTGTCTATGTTGCCGCATCTGCAGATGACAATATGGATCCTTCTACTGCTGGTGAGCTTTGTTAAAAGTTGATGTCTTGAAAATCAATATGTTTTTTACATGAATTTGGTAGCTCTTTTTGTGCCTTAGGTTTCCTCGAGAGAGAGACGTCACAATGAGATGACAGCAGGGGAGACAGAGAGAGAGTGATTTGAGAGACAAGGAGAGAGATGGGTGACGACGGCTAAGGTTTCAAAACCCTAGTTGTCGTGCCCCATGAAGAAGGAGATGTTTGAAAAATTATTTTGTGGCCTAAAATTTAGTAAAATAACAAATGAGAACATTTTGTACTCATTTTCATATTTATAATATTGAGAACTGGTGTTGTCAAGGCTTACACCTAAAGACTAAAGCAAGTGTACCTATCGTCTATAGTAAGTGGACCCTTGAGTACCGAGTGTCGTATTCCAAAGAGATTACGATTATTAGTTATTCACTCTTCCTCTATTATCTAGCCGACAAAATAACTGATTTCAAATCTATAAAAGAAATAAACTAAACAAATGTAAAAGATAGAATAGACGATGGGAAGATGGTACCTAGACGCTGAATCCCCCTAGACCGAATTAAGTAACAAGGACTCGTTATTCAAACAATCATTCAGACAATTGGACGGAAATTCTTAAGGTATATTAACCTCTCTTTCGAGTTAGCTAATGCCTAATTATTAGGTTGATTAATCGGAATCTCTTCCTAATTAACACCCCTATCGTTGCTTTAACATTCTGCTCTATGAATTTCTCTATTAGGTTTGACCCTAATCCAGAGGATTTATGTCGACCTATCTCTAGGTTTGCATGCAACTCCTCTCAATTATGAATGCTCTATCATACATAGAATCTCTCGATTACACATGCACGAAACAATATCATAATCGAAAGGCTAGCAACAATCAATTCAACAATACGCAATATAAATCATAATTGAGTCGCAATCCATAAATTCATTGAATGAATAACATAATCCAACATCAAATAATCTGCCTAGGGTTCATCACATCTAGGTACACAATATAATTAGTTCATAACAATTGAGAGATATAGAACAAGATCAAAGAGAAATCTAGAGAAAGAAGGAAAACCTATGATTGAATCCTCCAATTCTTCGCGAAATCGCTTCGTTCTTGATGCCCAATGATGTTCTCCTTTGTTCCCACGTTCTCTGGCCTCTAAAGATATGAATTTTTGTCTCCAAGTCGGCTCTCCCTTGAATCAATGCCGAAACCCACTTAAATAGACGATTTATGGCATCTGGAATAAGACACGGACACGGCCACGGCCGTTTTCAAACTATCTCGTTCGTGTGCCATCAAAATTCCTTCAATTCTGCACTTGTGCAAAGGACACAGACACGGTTTCTGTCCATGTAATATGTCCATTTGTCCGTGTGTTGAGTTTTTGCCCGTGGAATGAATGATCTTCGGCTGGGT
>CAODLS010262512.1:0-13632 GCA_948243855.1 Flueggea neowawraea
AAAGTTTGCCCAAGGTTTCTCTCTCTTTTTTTGATGTTGGAGATGCCTATTTATAGCCTTCTTGGAGTTTGTGATTGTTGGAGTTAATAATATAGTTGTTGTGGAATGAATCCAAATGTTGTACAATACTGACATCATTCCTTTTATGTGCTTAGAGTCCACCTTGAATGCATTGCATCATTTCTGGAATGTCTCTGTGTGCTTTAGACCAGATGCTAAATGCTTAAATCAGATGCCACGTACTTGAGACCAAATGCTAAGTGCGTAGACCAGATGTTGTGTGCTTTAGACTGGATGCTAAATGCTTAGACAAATTTTTCAAGTTTGCACCTTTAATTTTGCTAACATCATTTGACTATGGACATTCAAATTCAAATCCCGATGAGTGTCATAACATATTGTTTTGTCTTCAAGTGCTCATCTACGTGCTTAGAACTTTGTACTAAGTGTGCTTAAAATAATTCAGCACAAGTTCTAAGTGCTTTAGACAGAAGCTAACTGCTTAGAACAATTCAACACCAGTTCTAAGTGCTTAGAGCTGACTTCTAAGTGCATTAGATATGGCTTCTAAGTGCATTAGATCTCACTTTCAGAATTGCAACTTTTTTGGACCATTCATCTAAGTGCTTAGAACTGGGTTCTAAATGCTTAGATGTCATTTTCAGCACAACAACTTTGCTGGACTATTCTCTAAGTGCTTAGATCTGAACGTGAAGCACTTAGATGCCACATTTTTGCCTTCATGGATGTTTTGTTGTTATCATCATCAAAACCAAACTCAACAATATATGTAAAAAAATGAAACTAAATGATTTGTTTCGGACATGGAGGACTTATATTTTTTAGTTTTTAATCTATGTTATTTTGTTTTTTGTAATTATTTTTTTATTAATTATACTTATTTTGTGTTGTTTTTAATTAGTTTAATTTTTATTTTCAACTAAAAAAATCAAAATATATGTAAAAAAAACGAAGCCAAACAAATTGAAAACAAAATAAAAACATAATGAAAATAAATTGAGAACAAAAATAAAAGCATAATGAATAATGAAAATACTAGAAAAAAACAACATGAAAACTATTTTGCACGAAATCGAGCGAGAGGGAGTTAATTTCTGCAAAATAAAACTAAAAATCAAATGAAAATGGAATATAACAAAATAAAAACATAACATAACATAATATAAACATATTTTAAACAAGGGAAGAAAACACAATAAAAAACAAAAAAAAAATCCAAACAAAATATAAACATCATATCGCTGTAATTTTGGAAAAAAGAGTGACACGTGTATAATTTTGAAAATAAAAATGAGGAAATTAGCTGGTTAGTCTACTTTTTTCATTTTTTTTCTTCCGTGCCTGTGGTACATTAAAATTTTTAAAATAGAAAAGGTGCGATTAAAATTTCTTAAATGCCCAACTATATAAGTAGTTCTTTCTCTCTCTCTCTCTCTCTCTCTGCCCTCTCAACACTCTGTCTAGATCTCACGTTCCTCTCTCTGTTCTCTTTTGCCTCACTCCTCTCTCTCTCATCCCGTTCCTCTCTTGTCTCACTCCTCTTTTTTGTGGTCTGCGAGCTACTGCCTCCTCGCTGACTTTGACGTCGCCATTGTCCTCTCACATGCCACTACCTTTAAATCTGCCACTCTTGTGTCCTTGAAATCGAAGAATCTTCGAAAGCGGCGAAAAGTAGATTATTGTCTCTTGCAGTGAAATTGATTTAAAGTTTTGTCGATTCAAATCGCAACTCTGAAGTTCTCTTGCCGTTTTCTATTCGCTTTTCTCGTTTTCGCTTATTCGTAATCTCAGTTGTGATTGGTGATCATAGCTGATAATGCTTGTTGTTATTATGTTTCTAGACAATATTTTATTTCTTTGTTATGTTTAATAAGATTGCTATTATAGCTAAAGACGAGCTTTGTTGTTAATTTGCTTCTTTACGATTGTACAGATTTAATGTAGTGATTGCTTTAGGAATCAATTCTAGTGATTTTAAGAAGTTTCATGATGATATTTTCAACTTCGTTTTGGTAATAACTAACATTAGAATTTCGTTGTTAAGAATACACCTGCAACAAATATCCTCCAATAGAATGGGCCTAATGGGGAATTGCCTCCAGAAGAGATCACTAATTTGCTTGCTTCAGAGAAGATCTCTAGAGTTGTTGTTGCCGAGGAGAAGCAAAAGAAGTTGCTAGAAAGTAGCTTGAACAGTATTGACAGTTTTAGTTTGCTTCAAACAATGATTTTTATCCTCAGTTAGACTCAACAATTGCAATGTATTGAATAGAGTTCTTATTCGATTTTAAATTTTTTCATTGATTTGTTTTCTTTTTAATGCTTTTGTTGGTCAATTTGCATCAAAGACATATAGTATAGAGAACTTGCACTCTTTAATTGTTGACAAGATTAAATGCAGCCATGGCCATGGCTATCATTCTTATTTTGTATCTAAAGGCATGTGTATTATTAAGATCGATCATTAAAAAAGTTTTACTTATTTATACTCATTTTGTTCTCGTTTTGTACTCATTTTCGTATCTGAAATAATGAGTTATTCTCGTTTTGTACTTATTTTGTCATCTGGTCAAACATTCTGGTGTGTCACCAATGCGTGGTCAGCATGCGGTCAAACTTCTAACGCGCGGTCAAAATGTGGTCCAAAGTTCAAATTTTGGTATTTTTGAAATTGCAATAAAAGGGATTCCATTTTTGTATACATTTTGAATGTTGATGCATTTTAGAAATTTAAATTTCTTCTTAGAATATTTGTGATAAAATCCCAATAAAAATAGAATAAAAACAAAATACAAATTGCATACAAACAAAATAAAAACCATTCCATATAAAATCGAATAAAAAAGAGTTAGTTTTTGAAAAAAAAAATAAAAACCTAATGAAAATAGAACAAGAACAAAACAAAAACAAAACAAAAATCAACTTTAACAAGAAAAAATAAATAAAAGCATATTACAAAGAACATCCAAGCATCGCCAATTTGTAATTTTGGAAAATAAGAACACGCATGTATAATTTAAAAAAATGTCTAATAATTTAGGGATAATTAAAGAAATATTCTGAAAAAAATTAAATTTCTAAAATGCAGAAACATCCAAAATGTATACAAAAATGGAAACTCATTTAATGTAATTTACAAAAATACCAAAATTTGACCAATTGACCACCTTTTGACAGCGTATTGACCATAAGTCAGAAGTTTGATCGCTTACTGACCATTCGACAAAATAAGTACAAAACGAGAACAAATCATTCTCAGTATTTCAGATACAAAAATGAGTACAAAATGAGAACAAATCATTCTCAGTATTTCAAATACGAAAATGAGAACAAAACAAATACAAAACGATAACAAAACGAGTACAAAACAAGAACAAACCATTTATTTACTGGAAAATGAAGTAAAAAAATGGTTTGGTGTCACAAATTGAACATTTTTAAGGTGAACTTGTATCATGGAAACCAAATCTTGTAAAAAGAAGCTTAAATCAACTGAAACAAATATAAAAACTCTAAATCAAGCTCATTTTTCTCAAATAAAAATGAACTTGGTGGAAGCCTAAGTTGTCAGTACAGAAGTACATCCATCTCTAATCACAAATTCGCATAATATACAGTCTCCCTGTAATCGAATAATGTGGACACAAAATAATAATAGAAAAAAAGAATGCTCTGTGACAATGAAGTGAAATAATCTCCAAAAAAAACTTACAAAAAAATTGAAAAACTAATATAACTTTGCAAAAGATTATGAAGAGAAACTGAATCATATAGAGACCTTGCCCCCACCATATGAGAGAGAGAGAAGAAAAAGAAGAAGCAGATGAGGCAGAAAAGAAGAGAAGAGGCAGACAAGGCGGCAGATTGCAAAGGAAGAACAACGAAAGAGAGAGAGATTGGAGGGCGAATGTGAGGGAAAAGAAAGAGAGTAATTGAGAGAGATGCCAAAGAGTGAGAAAAAAGGACAAAGAGAGTCAGATCAAGGAGGGAAACTGAGAAGGAGGATTAGCAGGAGCAGGATTGAGGAGGATAGAAGGAGGAGAAAAACAATCGAGGAGAAATAAAAGGATGAAGTCATGGTAGAGGAATATACAAGTTATAGAGAAGAAAGCAAAAGAGAGAAAAGATAGAAAAATAATGAGAATCAAATTTATAAAGGCACATGTCTTTTACATATATTTAATAGTTGAGAAATTTTAATTGTTGTATGATATAAATTAAAGAATTACGTGGCGACCATGGAGGGTAATTTCCCCAATAATTTAGCCCTAAACTATTTTCCAATTGGTGTACGCTAACTTCCCGCCATTCGCCAAGTCCCTCCATTTTCAATACAAGTTTTTGGTTCTTCTCTCTTCTTCCTCTCAAATCTCCCTCTCTCTCTCTCTCTCTCTGCGCGACACTCTTACGAATTTCAGGTACGCGACCATCATCCAGCCCACCTCCTCATAGTCCCAATTCGACGTCGTTTTACCGCCTTTTTTTCAAATGATTTTTTTTTATCTCAGATTCAAACTTTCAGATTTCGTTTTCGAAACCCTAATATTCGGACCTTCTCTTTTAAGTATCCATTTACAGATTTTATGTTTGACAATAAGTGGTATATGCAGGAAATCTGATATCCATGAGAACTTCTCGAAAACGTTCGACGAAAGCGTATGAAGAACCCTCGAATCAGAAGTTGGGACCGGGTTGGCCTCAAGTCTGTAAAACCGCAAAGAGAACTAGGGTTTACTGTCCCATGCCGCCCGGTACGTGAGCTCAATCAAATTCTTGTACTTGGTCCTTTGATTTGGATTTTTTTTGGTAATAGTTTGGAATATCAGTTTATCTGCATTTTTTGTTCAATTGTTCGTTGTCATGTCGCTTTGTAATTACGTTTTGATTTTTTCTTGTTTGTGGAGTTACATGAGTCATGATGCTTGGTGGCTGGCTTTTGTGTGGTGTTCTATTGATTTCGTATGTAAATCGTGCTGGTTTAAAGTTATGAAGTTTTCTCGGTTTGGTGAAGTGAAATTTATTTATTTGCAGGGTCCGGTAAAGTCTTGAACACAATTCTTTTGGATGAAGGTAAAGATTGTGTGGAAAAGAAAAAAGGAATTCCTGTTTTTGAGCTGTGTGTAGAACGAATGCGTCAACCTTCTGCAAAAATAAATTTGCAGCTTTTTCCTATAGATGAACGGACTTGTGTGGGATTGGAAAGGGTAACGGCATGTTTAACATTGAAAATTACCGGATTTTGTTAATGACAAAAACATTTATTTGAGGGTTTTTTTTTTCTTTGCAGGATGGATATCATCCGTATCTGGAACTCACTTTGAGTGCTTGGAAAAAGATATCTTCTGTGCTTAAGCATCTCAATAATAAGTGGGGTGGATCAAGCATTGCCACAGGGGAGCCTGTTCTGTTCCCGTACAACCCATCCAAATGTTTGACCAGTTGCAGGTGGACATTGAATGACACTGACATCAGTGCTGGAGATGTTTACACTGCTATTGGACATCCTTCTGTTTTTCGTTTAAGGTATTGAGTGCAGTCACTTACGCTATTTTAGGCCATTTAATGGTTTAGTCTAAGTCAATGACTTCTCTGCTTTTGAAGGTATGGTTGGTTTTCTGGTTCTGGAATCATATCCTTTGAAGAGCCTTCACAATCAATTCCCTCTGAGACATGTTTACAAAATGAAGTCAAGCAGAATGGTACCAGCGCTATCACAGAAGGTATACATGGAGTATTGACAAAAGAGGATACAACGAGTGAGCATCTTGAACCAACTTTTGCAGATGGATCAAGAGATGCTATGTCGGATAAGAAGACTTCCAATGGATTGGTTGAACCTATGGTATTACGTCTCACCAATTTTATATCTATTCTGCAATCATCATGGAATATTTATGTTATTCACTGACTTCAGTATTGTATAGCTTCCACTATATATAACTTGTAAGCTAATGAGGATAAGTGCGTGTATAGTGCTTAAAGACATCTGATTGTGGTGTCACTTCATCCTTAAGTGGGCAAAATTATTTGTTTGATTTAACATGCTTTCTATTACTGTTGGACATTGCTTAAACGTGTTTCCTAGTGTGAACCAGGTGAATGAAGTGAGGGTGGATGTTGGTGTTGCACAGTCATCAACACTTTGGGATGATTATCTGACAAATGTAAGCATTGGGGGCTTGCTATCTGAGGCATCATTGCAAGGAAGGTTCAATAATTGTGATCCAAAACCAAGTGGGAGTAGTACGGGCATGCAGCCATCACAGTTGATCATAGATTCATTTGATGCGTTTATGCTGCCCAAGGAAAGTCTTCGCAAGTTCTAAGTCCAGCCACTCATGGTTCGGTTACCTCTATTTTGGATGCTGAAGACACATGCCATGCATTTTCCTTTCAAAAATTTCCTTTCTCAGACGAAAATGCTGCAGCATTAGATGAAAGCGTTTCTCAAGGTTTTGGTCAGGGTGCTGGTTCTAAGTTGGTTAATTATCCGCAAGCAGCCAAGGTTTGCTTATTTCATTAAAGCGCTTTGCTATTATTATAAATGGAACAAACGTGATCCGAAATTATTTGCACCTAATTTCATAGTTGAGGCTGCCAATCACATTGCTCAAATATTAAGTACAAAGTCATCAATCCATCTCTAAATATGCTTTTTATTTATTCAAAATTTTCCTGGCATAAATGTTTCATTTGATTTGTAGATTTGACACCTGACATCTCTTTTCTCATTGTTTAGACAAATGTTTAAAACATTTGTTGAGGCTGTTCTTTGGATTTGACCTGCCATTAATGAATGGTTGATTTCGAGAATAAGATTATTTTCTTTAGCAATAAAGCTAGTATTTGACAGCCAGCTATGGCGTTTATATGTTGATTTTCAGCTCAATGCCCAATCTGGTTCTCCAGAAGGCCATAAATTTCAAGACTTTGAAATAGATGTGCCAATTCGTTCTCAAGTATATAATGATGAAAGCAGTCTTGGGTTGTCGGGAATCAAATGGGTACTATGATAAATCTTCTATTTGGCCATTCTGAAAATCTCAGAAGCTGTGGACCTTCCTATTTGTCTCTGCTAATTTACCTTTTATTGCCTTCTTGCAGAGCGATTCACTCGGACCATTTGATCTCGGCCTGTCATCTTCGAGAAGGATTATTAGCGGTGACAGTATAAGCTTAAGCAAAATCCTCGGCAAACAAACTAATTAATAACGAAGCTCTTTTAAAGACGAAAGGATTACTAATCCTTACTTTGGAATGTACAGGACTCGGGAGAAGTGAAATGAATAAGCTAAAGCTGAATACGTGGTAAAAAATTGTATCATCTAATAGTATGCAATATTTGCAAAAGTTTACCAAAGACTAGGTGTCATTTGGAAGAATAGAATAGTTGTTTCAATAGACATGAACTCGAATTTTATGTTTTAGGGCTTGTATTATGATAGTTTATTTCGCTGCATTACAGTTTTTCTGTTTCGTGAACACTTCCAATCTGTAGTGCATGTATCTGGTTTTCTTCAAATTGAGGACTCCTTTTGGAAGTACTATAATAGTATTATCCTGAAAAAGCAAATCCCACTGAGCGCAACCTTTTTTTTTTTTACGAAAGTTACAAGCCTACTACAACCTCGATCACGCCTCCCCCCTTCCTGAGTGAGCTCAAACCCGGGACCTCATGTCCCGGTGGAGGAGATGCTTACCGTTGAGGCAACACCATGGCTCACATTGAGGAGTAGAACTTTACCACCAAACTACAAACATATTCTGTCAACTCGGCATAGTTAATAGTATCAAGTGAAAGACTAGCAAAAATTATCATCTGAAATCAAGTTGTTTATCAGATTAATATACCAGGACATTCTAGTAATGAAAAATAGCTGTTAATGGGAAGGCAATTGTAATCTGCCATAAATTTCCATTAAGTAATGAACTCTATATTGTCCCCATATGAACCTGGCAACCGGCAAGGACCAACTGTGTCATCATTGACTTGCTTCTACCCGCCAAAATTCTGCAACACTCAATCAAAAAGAACCAACACTTTCGTTGGTATCACAGTTCAAGTCATTGGTAATGGAGCTGCGTTGGTTTTCACTACCAGAAACTCCAAACGGTGCCGGCTGAAAAATGGATCATTCCTTTCACATACTTGTTTGATCAAAATAATATATTCCTCAACCCCACTGTTCTGTGCTACTTCATTTTTATCACTACTACTATGTCACTTCGCAATCGTCGCAGCTTTGACTCTCTGCAAAAGGTTCTGGTTTTCGAGAACAGATGGGTTGTTTTCCATCCAGGTTGTCAACCGACTCACCAATACAGGGACTGGAAAAGCTGAAACATGAAAATAGTTATGTTAAAGGAAGCAATGGACTTAAGCTTAATGGGCAGAGGCAGCAAGGGAAGGGTCCAGAGAAGGTGTTCAAGCAGGAAGGTGATAATACCAAGAGAGTCGTTGCGGTGAATGGCGGCAATGGAGGTGGAGGAGGAAAAGTACAGAAGGCAGTGGTCAGAGAGGGGGAGAAGAATGGTGGCAGTGGAAAAATGTCTCAACGGGTTGTTCCAAAGAAAATTGACGGAGATGAGCTTGTGGACGGGTGGCCAAAATGGCTTGTTGATAATATTTCCAGGGAAGTTTTGGCTGGTTTGGTTCCTAGGAGCGCTGATTCATATGACAAGCTAGCCAAGGTTAGTGCTAGGCATTGTCATTCCTATCTTCTGATTTTGTTTTCTTTTACCAAATGAATCAAAACATTCTGCTTTGAACTTGTTTCGTTCCGTCACTGGAAATGGGCACCTAGTGAGGAAGAAAAGTTTATTTTTTGTACCGTATAGCCATTTTTGGCGCTTTTGTTTGTTAAAGGAAATGAATCATCTTAATTGGGTTTGATTAGGTAGGGCAGGGAACTTACAGCAATGTGTACAAAGCTCGAGACAGGGAAACTGGGAAGATTGTGGCTTTAAAGAAGGTTCGATTTGACACTTCAGAATCGGAGAGTGTTAAGTTTATGGCTAGAGAGATAACAATACTGCAAAAGCTAGATCACCCCAATATCATCAAACTTGAAGGACTTGCCACATCAAGGATGCAATATAGTCTTTATTTGGTCTTCGACTTCATGCAATCTGATCTGACGAGAGTTATCGCCCATCCAGGCCAGAGACTTACTGAACCACAGGTTGGGACTCCTCCATTTTAGCACTTGACAATGAATTAAACATTAGTCTGTTGCTCTCAAGGTGTAAAATTTTGATATACTCGGAGAATAATCTGCAGAAGTTTGAAAAAAATTAAAATTTTTTGTCGAGGAGGGAATTGATGTATGTTTTTTGAAGATAAGATCTATATATTTTGGGGTGCGTTTAGTTGCAAAAACAAAGAAAAAACCGAAAACTGAAAACAGAAAATGTTATCATGGAAGTTTGGCTGACACTCTTCTCCACATATTTTTCTTGTTTGAAAATTTTAGTCAAAGTGATTTTAATTCTTGTTACAGGTCAAGTGCTACATGCAGCAACTGCTTTCAGGCCTCCAACACTGTCATGAAAAGGGGATACTACACCGGGACATTAAAGCTTCCAATTTGTTGATTGACAGAAAAGGAATGCTTAAGATTGCAGATTTTGGCCTCTCCAATTTCTACAATCCTAAACCAAAACGGCCCCTTACAAGCAGAGTTGTAACACTCTGGTATAGAGCTCCAGAGCTACTATTGGGTTCTACAGATTATAGAGTAGGGATTGATCTTTGGAGTGCTGGATGCTTATTAGCCGAGATGTTTGTCGGAAGGCCAATTATGCCTGGAAGGACAGAGGTAAAACTTTCTCCATCTGTGACGCTTCTCGATTAACTCCACAGTTAATTATGGTTGCGAATTGACATTCCATGTTACTTATCAACGCCGTTACCAGAAGTTTGATTAGATTAACATTTCATGTGTTCAGGTTGAGCAACTTCACAGGATTTTCAAGCTTTGCGGTTCACCTCCTGAGGACTATTGGAAAATAATGAAGCTACCAACAAGCTTCAGACCACCACAACATTACAAACCAAGTTTTCAGGAAGCATTCAGGGATTTTCCTGATTCTTCATTTGGTCTCTTAACCGCTCTGCTCTCCCTGAACCCAGCATATCGCGGCACTGCTGCTTCTGCTCTGCAAAGTCAAGTAAGTAGCAATAGAAACGCTGCAAGTGTACGGTTAGATTCTTTCTTTGTGTGAACTTTACCAATTCTATGAATAGAAGAGATTATCAAGAGTTCACATCGGTTCTTAGCGAATTTATCAGTATTTCTGCTTTGATATGGTCTATTCTTGTTATAGTTTTTGATAGTTTGTTATAGTTTTATTATGAACATATCCTTAATTAATTTTTCCTGCTTAAAACAGTTCTTCTGTTCAAGTCCATTGGCGTGCGAACTTTCTGATCTACCCGTAATCTACAAAGAGGAGGATGAGCAAATTCAAACGAAGGATCGGAAGAAGTGGGTATTAGTTTTTTCCATTTTGTGATCATTGTTCATTAGCATAATGTTGCCACATGTGAATAGTAATTTCGCTTGACTTTGCTTTTCATCTCACAGGCACAAGAGCTCAAAAAAGCATTCCTCTCGAGCCAGTCATGAAGGTCACAGGAGAAAGAACAAGATCACTCAACAACCAAGAGAAGATACTGAATCTTCTAAAGAGGTAACGCTAGTATATTTCATTTTTGTTCCTAGACTTTTTCATCAAGAAAATATTTCTTCAAAGACCAGTTTCCAAGCACATCTATGAATTCACATTGTTTTTTCTGACTCTTTAATCAGTATATGCATAGCTATACAGTAACATACAGATGATTCGACTAGTAAAAGATCTCGTCTTCATGTTCTTGTAGCTGGTCAAGAATTCATACGCAAACTGGAGTGGTCAAGAGACAGGAAACAGCGGAAGTAGCAGCACTTCCTCTGGTCTGAAACAAGCTCAGGAGGGAAAAAACCAGCGTCCATTCTTTTCGCCAGTCGGTCAATTGCATCGGAACACTTTACGAAGAACTGAGGCTCATCCGAATGCCGGCAAGAACATTCAGAACTTCACTCTTTTAGTTAATTACAATGCAGGCAATGGAATGCCAATCCATCGCCGGTCGGTTTCTACATTGGATCTGCGTACTCTTGATCCGGAAAAAATTTCAAAACTTTTTGGACTGGAAAAGGAGTAAAGTTTTCTTTTTTCCCTGTAAATGAGTACCAATCATATAATGTGAGTTTTTCTTTTGATAAGTCATATTATTCACTTCCACTAGAAATCAAATTTGCGATATTTTAGTACTAGAATTGACTCTGATATCAATGAATTGCAAGCCCATCGGTATACAGTGCGAGTTGTTTATACATATAAGCATGTAGCATTTAGTATCAATTTGCTTCACTACGCAGTGATATCTTAATGAAGTATTTGATTGAATAATTTTACCAATAAACTTGTATTTTAGTGATACTAGGATTATTTCAATTTACGCTATACCATCTTTGTAAACAAAAAAAAGCCAGAAACAAGATATTTTTAATTATTTGAACTTGCAGCATGGTGGATTGGATCAGGAGTGGGTGGCAGTTAGTTGCAGAGTAGGTTAGATTAGAATCAAGTTATTAGTGACGAATGTGCTTATTTCCTTAATCCATTCTTTAATTTTATGGCAATTGACATTATTACAACTATAAAACTATTGGTACTATCAATACCACAATTACATTTAGTGCTTGCATGATTAGGTTCCACAATGATTGGTCCATCTGAATTAGTTCAACTATACATCTATTGTTAAGGTTGCATAAAATGATGTCTGTCTGGATAAAACAAAACACAAAATGTAATATTTCATGGTTATCGCGTTCTAATTTATCTATGAAAGAGCTGTTGGGTTAAATTTTAGAATTTAGAATATGCAGAGTTGATGGCATGCGTCTTTAAAATCTCCAAGAACCAAACAAAATCTAATCTCATTAGAAAGATGAAATGGTTTTATTCTAGGAATGGCTCATAGATGAAACCTAGTCGCCAATGGCTTTAACTATACATTTCTTGTTGATTCATTAATTTTGACAGAAACAGCTAAAATGCATCATTCAACAGTTTCTTTTTCTAAGAACGGTTAACTTCTTGGGTCCATTCGCTGGCGGTACTCGAGATGTGGAATATTCTCTCAAGTTCAAAATTATCCACTCTAATCCCTATAGCGTAATCCCGTTAATTTTACTTAATAGGAAACACGAAAAGACAAAATTACTTTCCACTTTAAAACCAATTTACTTCATCAAAAACCAATCGAGCTTGATTAGGCTATAACTTTGATTTTTTTTGTTTGTTTATGCAAAAATTTACAATTTAAACATAGTTGAAGGTAAAATGGTCATTAGAATGCTGAATATTAATGATGGTATGCACCACATCAGCAAATCCGACATAGCACGTTAAAAAAAACTAACGGGTTAAGGTGCAGAGAGCGGAGCAATTAATTTCAAAACAGCAGCGATCGTTCAATAGAATACCCTAAACCTCGTGGGACCGTCAGGGCATTCACCCTGATTTCTTTGTGTTGAAAAAATGCTCGAAGGCCTTGGCGGATTAATTTCTCGTTCCCTGGAAACCATTTGCACAATGGAAATTACCAGAGAATTTCTAGATTATATTAGACAAATTGCTTGTAACTAATCATGTTTTCTTGCTGAGAAACATAAATTTCATTTGGATTTACTGGCTTGTCAGGTTCATACAAGAATATTAACAAGTTCGTGTGTTTATTACATTTCCTACACACACATAAACATTAATTAACCAATTCCAAGCCCCAGAATGTAATTTTTTTTACACAGCAGCTAAAAGTCATAACTTCACAATTGGAAGCAAATACTGGACAAAGATTGAATCTTTCAATCTCTATCCAACAAAATGGAGAGGATAAATTCATAGATATATGCAGAGAAAGAGCAGTGAAGAGGTTACATGTCAAAATAGTCATCCCTGAACTTGCTCTTAATCCACTTGAAGCTGTTTCTTAGCGACGATTTGAGCTTACCTTCCATTGAATACATATTATACTCAGCAACCCTCTTTCTCCTCTTCAGTTCTGGATTCCCTGAACCTTCAAAATCATCAACCTTTCCGCTTGGACCATTGAAAGAGTACGATTTAGAACGATCCTCAAACCCGACCCTGATTTCGGAGTAACCACCAAAAAACTTGCTCTTCTCCATGGTCAAACAGAGCAGCATAACCAAGCCATGCTTCACCTTATTTTATAAATGAAGCTATAATAAGGACTACATGGTAGTGGGGGTGTGCATGGGCAATGACGTGTTCAAAGGTTTCATAATTAAGGAATTGAATCATCAATTAATCAACATTGTTTTGCATGTTAAGAAATGGAGGGTTGGGGTTGGATTAGATGGGAATATATATTTTGATGGGATATGGTGGGAGACAATTGTCAATGGAGGGCCATTGTTGATGCAAAATGTGATAGAAATATATCCAAAAACTACCAACAAATCCTACAAAATCTCCACATTATGAAGATATTTCTTCAACTAGATTATTAACGGTTTTTTGTCTTCCCAACATATA
>CAODLS010262548.1:0-13232 GCA_948243855.1 Flueggea neowawraea
AAATTAATATTTAATCCGTCAATTTTTTAAAATTATCATTTTATCCTAAGTTCTTTAAAAATTACAATTCTGCCACTATGCATAATTATTCAGTCTCTAATTGTCCAATATCAGTTTCAGTCCTCAAAATATTCAGAATATGACAAACTTCACTTTTAGTCCTTTTGTTACAAAACAACACCAAATAATCTCTAATCCCGAGCCAAGCATAACCCAATGTTTTTAACTCAAAATAACCTAAGGATTCCAAATCTACCCTCGGTTCATCCAAAAACCGAACCAAATACTCAAAACGAAATTCGGACCGAATTACCCGTTCATAAAAAATCCTCCAACCTTCCATTTTTAATTTAGATTCATGTTCTTTCAACTCTCCCATCAAAACCCCACAAAAATTCATCCGAAAACCATCCAAGAACCACTCCAAAAATCAAAATTCTCATTCGGTCTCCCTCCTAAAAAACGCAAGAAAAATCACCAAAGAAAAGAGGAGAGAGAGAGAGGTTACCTCCGGTGGCTTGTTCGTTCGGCCGACGAGGAAGAGAGAGACGAGAGAGAGAGAGAGTCAGATCGTGAGAGAGAGAGATGAGAGAGAGAGTTTCAGTTTCGGTGAAGAAAAGAAAAGAAAAGAACGAATAAGAAGAGAAGAAAAGAAAAACTGGCTGCTGGGTTTGAGTCAAAACGGCGTCGTTTTGCTTGCTCAAAACGACGTCGTTTTGTTAAGTGAGAATCCGACTCCTGTGGACGCGAACCACCGGTCGTCTGGCGACTCGAACGACATGTCGTTTTCTTCTCCAGTGAACGACCGACCGTCTGTCGACGCGAACGACATGCCGTTTCCTCTTCAGAACGAACGACGGGTCGTTTCTTTTCTTCAACTGAACGACTGTGCATACACGTCGAACGACACGTCGTTTGGACCAAACGTGCAAACGACCTGTAGTTCAGCTCCCACTTTATTTTCTTCCAATTTTCTTTCTTTTTTTCAGTTCCAACCAATTTTCACTCAATTTAACTTCCCAATACACTTCAAAAATCCATTAACATCAAAGAAAAATTTAACACTCCAAAATATCATTAATTAATTTAATGATATTTTAAATTAAAATTAATCCTTCAAAAATAATTAATTCCAAAAAAATTTTCAACGGAAAATTTACTGAAAAAATAGTCAAAAAATCAAGTTATTACATCGGATGTCAACTATTATCACATTTTTTTGGCTTAAGTCTTACAAAATTACTTTTAAAAGTAAGTTAAAGCTTTACAACTATCACTTTCTAAATTAGTGATAAATGAGTGAGAACTCTTAAATCACTTTGAAGTAAGTGAGAACTCTCTCAAATATGTTTTAGTTAAGTGTTAACTCTTTAGATTATACTTCTTATTGATTACTATGCATTAACCTGTAAAAACCATTGAATGCTTGGCAATCCCCTTAACTCCAAATCTCTCTTAATGAAAAAAATAAACTATGAGCATAAACAATAAAATAATCAAAATCTGAACTTGAATCTATAAGTTGCACCAAAACTCACAAAACTTCAATTTGATGTTATGAAAGTGTATTTATAGCCTTTTAGTGAAATCTAGCCCTTGCAATCCAAAATATAACTATTATAAATGTTTTACTCAATATCGACTCGAGTTCATCTTTTGTGAACATGAGTTTCACTATGTTCTTCTACTTACTATCTTGTTTTGCACCATTTTTGCCTTAGGTGATGTGTTGTACACTTTCCTGGTAATGCAAATTACCTTTCAATTATAATCATAGGGAACATTCTTTCATGATTTGTGGTGATGATGCATCTTCTGATATGTTATGTAGTATCCACAGTTAGCCAATTATATATGGTGACATGAATTGAGTTATATACTAACAAGAGTTGGGCTACTCTGTTCCATCTAACAATTTTCAATATTGGAATTCAAATTTTTGTGCTAAATATGGAATATTCCAACAATTACCAATTTGCCCCTCTATAAGTTGACGGTCACTTCTCTATTTAGACCATCTTCAACCCAAAACTCTATTTTTAACTCTAAAACTCTAAAAATATAGCAGTTATAGTAAAATCATCTCTAATCCACAACTCTATTTCCAACTCTAAAAAATATTCTTAAAATATTCTTTCTAACTCTATTTTTTATCATTATTTTTTCACAAGTTAAACATATACTGAATTATTTTTCCTTATTTGTTAAATAAGATTAATTGTAAAATTTATTTTAATTAAGAATTAATAATAAGAAAACAAACAAACAACCATTACATGGAATAAAAAAGAACAAAAAAAATTATGGGTTGACATTTTATTTTATTTGTTAAACAATATAAATTTCGTTATTTAACAAGATTATGGATTGGAATTTTATTTTATATATATTATTTATTTTAATTAAAAATTAAGTCAAATATAATCTTAATATAATTAATTTTTGATTAATAATAAAAACACAAATAAAAAAATATTACACTAAGAAATTCTTAAAAATACATACAGCAACAATTGAAAAGAAAATAACACAATTATTCATAGATCTTTGAATTCGTATATTGCTCCCACAATATATTTTATTTTTATGAATTAATTAATATTATATATAAATTATAAATTTTACAATAATGTGTTTATACATTAAAAAGTGGATACCATAAAAAATATATATATGAAACACAAATGTCAAAATTGAATATATACATGCATGAAGGCAAAAAAAAATAGAGTTGCTACAGTGCACCTTCAATTTGGAGATATATTGTAGCAAACTCTAAAAATAAAGGTGAGAATAGAGGTGGGTTGGAGTGAATTTAACTCCAAAAATAGAGTTTTCCTCTATAAATAGAGGTGGGTTGGAGATAGCCTAAGTTGCTTGATGTTGACGCTCTGTGAAGTACAGAATCATGCACACACCTGCAAATGTATATACGCACATTAGCAACTACCATGGTTAGGGCTGACAATTGCTGACACGTTTATGACACGCTAATACGATTATAGTGTACACGATTACGACATGACACGGAATCAAATTTTTTTTAATGTTTATGTGATGTATAATGATGTGTGATAATAAAATGGAATGACACGATTACGATACGACTAATACGAATTACCACCCCTAAAATGGTTTCCGAACGTCTGAAATGTTCTTTTGTTAGGACTTAGGGATAATTGCTTTGTGGTTTTGTCTGTTGTTGTATAACGATGTACTAATGACCTTATCATGGTTTCCAAATTATCATATTTTGCTAAAATGCAGTCCAGAGCGGTTATGTACAGTTAACCGAACTTATAGTTAGTAAAAGATGTTGATTAATAGGGTAGAAGTCGCTTGCTTTTTTTGGTTGTTCCCTTTCAGTCATATATATATATATATATATTCGTTCGACTATATATATAGTGTTGAGTGTATTTATCATTATAATAAAGGCTAAAAATTTTTACAGTGCATAAGGTTGTCACAAGATTGTCCTTGTTCGAAAAATAAAGAAAATTTAGTCTAAGCGCATTGTTCTTAGAATATACAAGGTCTATGTTTATCAAAGATGCAACAAATTTCACCAAGATTGGAGAATGTCGATGTTTAACTTAGTGGAACTTGTTCTCTCCTAGTTTCATTGAAAAAGTTCTGTTCTGGCTGATGATGATATAGCAGAACAACGGAGCAGAAATGTAAATTTCAAAAAGCAAATTCAAAAGCTAAAATCATTATATCAAATAACTTCAGCTCTTCAAGAATTGAAAGAAAACATTATGAATTTTTCAGGTAGGGAAAAATAGGATGACTCTCTAGCCTACAACCAAATCACTCCCTCTCTCAACCTACCAAACGGCGTCATTGGAAAGCTGGAAGAAATTCTCATCCTCTCAATTTTCTCACTTGGTCGAAGCTAGAAGCCAGAGTTTTCAGTCACCCACTTTCGCTCACTGCCGATAAAAATTACTCCATTAGAAGCCCTAGGACCCTAATGCCATGATTTGCAATAAAGGAGGCCTCAGTTAAACAGTTGGGGAAAGCTCCATTTGGGAAATGCCAATTGAAACAGTTTAGTTTTTCTTTCTCTACACATACTTAGAGAAAGAAAAACAAGAAAAAAGAAACGAAGGAAATCACGTGAGACTGTTTCTTTAATTTCATATCTGCAATTTTTCTTTTTGTTCAGCAATTCATCTCTGCAATTGCTGCTAGAAGGCCCGGATTACCAAGCTCAAAAAATCAAAACAAGAAAGATTTTTCTTCAACTTGAGAAATATTGAACGCCAAAATAGAAAATTCAACAAAGCTCTATTTTCTTCTTGCAATGTCAGCTGCCTTCTTTCTGTAAACTCCAAACTCTACACATGCATGTTTCACTTCTCAAAATCAACCTCTGTAGTGTATAATTTCAGCCTTGCTCTTTTCCAACAGCCCTGCATATACGCATATTAACAACCCAAGAATTAGCTAACGTCAACCACACAAGAGATATCCACATTTTTCCTGACAAGTTTAGCAGGAATTATGTAGCACTTATCTATTAACAAAGGCGTAGGTCCTGCAAAGACATATTCATATCTTAACTTCGCTTCTCAGGATCACGTATAGTCTTTCGATCACAAAAAAAAAATACCGTCTAGTCTGCCATCAGCTATATCTTTGAGCTTTTGCATACACACTTCAGAGTTTGAGTTTTTTTTTTTTTTAGCAGTCGAGTTTGAGTTTTCTTAACTCACTTCTATCACATTGTTGCATTAAACTCGATATTTAACTTCTTCATACATCAATTATAAGTTTTCTTTGATTCTTATGGCAGTTGTCCAAACTTCAATTCCATTGCCAACTTATATATGCATGTGTCTGATAGAGATGATAACGATGGAATGTATCGTTTAATGCCCACATGAGTCCAATGGGATATATAGATTCGCACGTCAAATTGATATTTTTTTATGAGATCCTTATTGATTACCTGAAAATATTTTTTATTTTGGTAAGATATTTTATTTCGTAAAACAAAAAATATGTATATATAAGATGAAATTAATTCAAATGATTGAGTGTTTATATTGTCAATTCTGAATGAGCTTCATCGTCGACGACATTTCTAAAAAATACATGGAGATGATAGACTTCCTTGTGATTTATTAACTTTGTAAGTACTTGATTGTTTAAAGTTTGTTTATATCGTACTAGATATGTTTTTCTCTTAATTTTTTTGAACAATACGTGGTGGCATACACAAATCATCTAGCTGCAGCAATTTGGACTTCTTATTTTCTCCTGGAATTTTCTTTCTTGATGATGAGATTTCTTCTTTTGTTCCTATTGGTTTAATTCGTTTAGTTCATAGTTGGTTTGTTCACCCCTTGATAATTCAACCAATGGCCTAGTTAATTAAGTCTAAACTATACCGACATGTAGTGAAAATTGAGAATTAATTTGCTGATACCATGAGCCGAGGCTCTTATTATACTGCCTCTTGAATCAAAGTGCTATGTGGGCTGCACAATTATGGTTGTTATTGGCCCTTCTTTGGTCCCAAGTTTCTTGTGCTCTATAATGTTCTTTCATAAGAGGTCATATTAACCATTCAAACCAAAAGTAATCCTCAATATTGGTTCAAATTAAACAGCAAAGATTTTAGCATATCCTTACCGTTATAGTACAAGATTGAATACCACTATCCTAGCAGTTTATAACGTGTTTTTTTACCAGCTGTAGATCCGAGTTTGAATTCCATGGAGGTGTGTTTCTAAGAGCTTTATAGCTTGGTCTAAGAATGAATTTCAGGTGGGTCTAGTTAGGTTTTGAATTATTTTTCAGCAATGGTATTGACATGAGGCGGAATGACTTTACTATAATTTTTTGAACATTCTGTAACAAATGAGATTAGCTACGATTGGCCACTGTATTTCCCTCTATTTCCAGTGCAAAAAGAAGCTCAAGATTGAATAATGAATAGTACTTGGTAAATAGCACTTGCACGCTAATATGGTTGCTCTTATTTTTTTGGATCATGACAATATTTCATACGGAACAATAAAATAGCTTGCAAGTTTCTGCATTTCACTTATCCAAAAAAAAAGTCTCTGAGGAAACTGTTGGATTCGAACACTTGAAGTTCAATCGTGAATCAATTTCTTGTGAACATAATTAGTATTTGAAATGTACTAAAGTTGATAGGGAGACATTCTAACTGAAATTTAGTTTATGTGTGGTTTGTTCATTAGCTCTCTCCTAAGTTATCTATCAGATGTAACATAAAGTTATGACAATATACCCTTCTGTTGACATAAATAATTATACAATCATTGTTGTACTAATTATTCCATTGTTGTGGGAAAGTCCCACTTTTGAAAAGTAGCATATTAGCCCAACCTGCCCTGGCCACCCGTCCAAACCCAACTCCTGAAATGAATAAACTGATGAAAATTAAAGAAGCATACCTAATAGATTGAACAATGAAATCCAGGAGTCGATCTGACATCAATTCATTTAGATTTTAGTATTTGATTAATCATATTCCTCAATTTTTTTCAAATGGGTTCAACTAATCATGAATTAGTTACAAGCTAAAGATAGAATTGTCTTATTTTACAAATAATTCATGGCAAATCTCTTTCACCGTTCTTAATATAGACTAATAGAAATATACTTCACTCTACGTAAAGCGTTAAAAAAGAAACTTTAAACGTGACTAATCTAAGTTAAAAGAATATTCCAATAATTACAATGAAATAAGAATTAATTCACTCATATTTGAAGGAATCAACTACAGATTTAACAGATAAACAGTATAATAAATGGGTTTGGCTTACTAAACTCGATTCCAGTGAAAGAACAATTCAACCAATAGCGGACAAAAGAGCCAGGATCTAGCTTCGATGTTGGCCTAACGAGCGGATCACGGTCAAGTTGTCGACGGGAATACTCGTCTGTTTCGCAGTCTAAATGCAGCACCAGATCAGGACCATCGATGGACGAAGCACGGGTAGAGAGGAACATGGGAAAGAAAGACTTCCTCTCCCTCTCTCTCTCTTTTTTCTCACATTGGTGGTGATATGAAAGATCGAAAAATCATTCTTCCTTTCATAACTTATTTATAAGTGATAAATGGTTCAAATGGGCTTGGTCCATAGGCCTTATGAGTCCATCTCAATTTTGCTCGCTAATTGGTCTCAGTTCACACCTTGACCGACCGAGTTCGGTTCACCCGTTATAAACGGACCGTTTTTTCCAACAATATTAAATCCAACTACTAAAGAGTATCACATCGGGAATCAAAACGTTGATGAATATTCCTATTTTTTTCTTTTATTTTTTTCACTTGTGTTCCTCTTGCCAAATCTGTATATCGGATAGATTTTTATAAAAATATGTTTTTAGAATTATATTATGTTAAAATTTTGTTTGGTATCTATTAAAAAATAAAGGTTCAAATCATCTTAGTAAAAACATTTACAGAATAGAAAATTATTAATGCTGTATTGCATAGGTTGAATATCGATGAAAGTATTTATTGACTAAAAAAACAAAGTTGTTAAAATTTTAATTTCTAAAATTGTTGCTCGCTTTTAATATTAAAAAAGATTATCTTAATATTATAAAATAAACAATATCTTTTTTTGTCAACGTAATTTTATTTCCAAAAAAAAATTGAAAGGTATACAGCCGTAGAATTCTTATATACAATCAAAAAATAAAATTCAATACCTCACTTTTCCCCAGAACTACTTTACCGAGCTCGAATCTCACCACGTGAATCGAGAGATAATGATAATTACACTCTTATAACAACCTATAAAACTAATTTTTAAATATGTCATCTCAAAAACTCATTTACAAAAATATCAGATTAAAGAAACTGATTTACAAAACTATAATCTAAACAACTAAATTGTAAAAATTTCAGATTTGAAAAGCTAATTTGCAAAAATGTCATCTCAAAACTAATTTGTAAAAATGACATATTAGAGAAACTGATTTGCAAAATTGTCATTTTGAGAAAATTAAATCAAGCATAAAAGGTCTTCAAGTCTCCAGGGATCTTCACAGTCATCTCAAAACTAATTTGCAAAAATGACAGATTAGAGAAATTAATTTGTAAAAATGTCATTTTCGTGAGAAAATCAAATCAAGCATAAAATTCTTCAGGTCCCCAGGGTCTTCACAAGGGTCTCCACTTGAGGTCTCCATGAGTCTTCACAGGAGGTCTCCAAGAGTCTCCACTTGATATCTCAAATGGTCTCCAAGAATCTCAACTGGAGGTTTTCATTATAGGTCTCTAAGAGTTTCTACTGGAGGTCTCTATAGGTCTCCAGGGTCTCCACTAGAGGTCTCCAATAGTCTCCAAATCTCACAAATTTTTTTTACAAAATTTAATTATATTTTGTTTGATAATAATTAATTAGCTCACTTATTTATTTTTTATAAATTTGATTATATTTTTTAATAATAATTACCTAAACAAACACAATTAAATCTCTTCTCATTTGATTTTATTTTGTTTAATCAACCTACAAAATAAATTACTTCTTAAACAATCAAAGAAAGAATTCTTTAAAAATAATTTCATTCAGGGGCATTTTAGTAACTAGGAACTTTAGTAATTAGCAGAAATTGAAGTGCTAGGGTTTGTTCCACGCTGCCGCCGATGCTTTATGAAACTGATAACGAAATGAGGACATCTAAAAGAGAGGACAATGGTTCGATGACTGCAGATCCGAAAGAGAGAGATCAGAAGAGTGAAACTGACGAGGAGAGGGGAGGAAGAAGAAACAGGCAGCGGTGGCGAAACCTGATGACGAAAGACCACGATCGATGAGAGAGCAACCAAAAAACCAAATGACAGAAGAAACATCGACGAGAATGAGATGAAGAAGAACGATTACCGACTAGAAACGAAAGAGAAAAGTCAACAAGAGAGGCTGAGATGAAGGCGACGAGAATACACACGATGATGGATGAAGACGGAGAAGGAACTGAGAGGAGGAGAAGAGAAGCAAGAAAGAGAGAGAACCGAGAGAAAAAGGAGAAGGAGTTGTGGCGGTTGGTGGAGCTAGGGTTTCAGGTTCTCGGGTCTGGGGTGTTGAGGAAAGCATTAGAGAGAGAGACAGAGGAGAGGAGAGAAGAATGAGAGTTTGAGAGAGAGGGGATGAGAGAGAAATGTGGAAAGAGAAAAAATTAGAAAAAATAATTGAATTTTTTTATTCATGAATCTGACATTTTTACAGGCCAAACCATGAGGTGGCAATCTTAAACACAACATTTCAAAGTACGGCATTTACATAATTTAGATTTTTGAGTAACATTTATGAAAAACGAAACTTTCAATGTGGAACTGGAAATGATTAACTCGTTAGTGTATTAGGCAACCAACTCTCAACATGCTGTCTATGGGGCTTGTGTGTTGAAATGGGCTTTCTTGCTGAATCCATGAGCTGAGGCCTTGTTGCATACTCATCTTGAATCAAGTTCGATGTGTGCTAGATATTTATGGTTCTAATAGCCCATCTTTATTGGGCGATGTGCAAAAATAGGTAAGAAAATAAAAATTATTTCTATAATACAATATTAATTGAAAAACTTACCAAAAATAGAAATACGGAATAAAATATTCAAAAATATAAAAGTTTGATCGTGTGTTGACTACGCAGTCAAATTGTTGAATGCACTTTGACCAAACCATTTAAGTCAATGAGAAAGAGTACAATCAAAGTATAACATGAGTACAAAATACAACTGAAGTACATATGGAGTACAATCAGAGTACATAGTAGTGTTATGAAGGCTTTGTTGACCATAAAAGACTGAGTACATGTGGAGTACAACCCAAGTATAGATAGTGTTGATGAAATCTCTTTTGACTAGTATAACCGAGTACATGTGGAGAACAACACGAGTACAATTAGTATAACAACAAAACTGAAATTCTTTTGGCTAGTATAACCGAGTACATGTGGAGTACAACACGAGTAATCCACATGTATAAACGATTATATGTATACAAAATACGTTCCACATTTACTTTGTCGATTGGTATTCTTTTTGTGTTTGATATGGGTTTTGGCAACTGATTTTATTCGGTTTATATTCGTTGAAACATGCCGAAAAGTTGAGATAAAGGATATATTTTGTTGTTTAAAATGTGATTTCTGTTTGGAAAAAAAAATTGCACAAGTTTTGGGTTCAAATCTGGTGGACACCAACTATACAAAAAAGAAATAGTTCTTGAGCTTTATTTTAGTTTGTATGGCAAAACATGTTTTACAAAGTAGAGATAGCTTTACACAAAAAAAAAAAAAACAGGGTAAGGTAATTGAATGATGTGTTGCAGCAACATGCCTGAAGTTGTAATGCAGAGGAACGAAAGTGAAGTATGAGAGAGTGAGTGAGTCCTGAGGTTGGGTTAGGGAAGGACTTGAAAAGGTGCATTTGTGTTGATTTTTTAGTTTGTTGCCATTTTCTAAACCAAACCAAAGTCATTTATGGTAGACCCGGGACAACAACCCTACCTATGTGCTTTCTCTCTATTTTCTATCCTCTTTCATGGCAAACAATTTGATTCTTTACTAAGATTCCCTTCCCTTCCATTTTCCCTCTTTCATCACAGCTTGTAAAATTTGACTTCCTGTAACTTATCTTTCTCACAATCATCACCATTATTTCACGACCCATTCCTGGGACCGCGACCAGCGTACGAGGCGAACCGTCTATGGAAGCCCGACCCATCTCACACAAGCATCGGAAAATAGAAACCACCCAAAGTCATATTATTAATCGGCTTATTTATCGTATTAAACATTTTAGCAGGGATACGTTTTTCAAAAATAATATTCTCGAATATATAATTACAATATAATTGTAATAACAAAATACTAAATAAATAGTTTAAGAAAAACAGTTAAACATTTGTTTAACAAATGCAAATCCATAACCCACTACCCAGTGTGGAGCAACTAACATAACACAATTTGGCCCGAACAATAGGGCACTCACTGAGCGCGGAAGAACTAAACGTCCGCTATCATTTACCTGAAAAGTGAAGTAGAACAAAGATAAGAAAAATAAAAAGGTAAGCTTCCCTAATGAGCGGATAACACAAAAGAGCGGCACATGCTCCTCAAAAGGGTTTTGAAAATATTTTCGAAAACTACCACATTTATGTATATATCCAAATAATATCGAATATATGTACACCCGTATTTATAAATAGATTGTTTCAAAAATCCATTTTTACAATCCTTTTGCATACAGAGCAAATAACAAACAATTACCAAAATTGATTAGATGAAGAAATTAAATAACATATTTAATTTCTCAAATCCAAAATAGTCAAAATGTTTTTGTAATAACTTGAATATTTTTTACTAATTTTGGGTAAATTTTTCCTCGAAATTTTTTTCGAATTAATTATTTTCGAAGCATTAATTTTAATTTAAAATATCATTAAATTAATTAATGATATTTTTGGAGTGTTAATATTTTTTTTTTGTGTTAATATGATTTTTTAGGTGTATTGTGAAATGAAATTAAGTGAAAATTGGTTAGAATTGAAAAAAAGAAAGAAATTGGAAGAAAAGAAAATCAGAAAATGGACTACAGGTCGTCTGTCAGTTGATCCAAACGGCATGCCGTTCGGGCGTGTATGCACAGTCGTTCGGTTGAATAAGAGAAACGACGTGTCGTTTGATTCGAAGAAGAAACGACATGTCGTTTGCGTTGATAGACGACATGTCGTTCGTTCTGAAGAGGAAAACGACGCGTCGTTCGCGTCGACAAACGGTCGGTCATTTGCTGGAGAAGGAAATGACATGTCGTTCGCAACGCCAGACGACCGGTCGTTCGCGTCCACAGGAACCGAATTCTCATTAAACAAAATGACGCCGTTTGACAAGCAAAAACGACGCCGTTTTGACTCAGCCAGCAGCCCAGATTTCTTTTCTTTCTTCTTCCTCGTTTTCTTTCCTTTCTTTCTTCAACCGAAACACAAGCTCTCTCTCTCTCTCTCTCTCTCGTTTCTCTCTCATCATCTGACTCTCTCTTTCGTCTCTCTCTTCTCCTCGTCGGCCGAACAAGTCACCGGAGGTAACATCTCTCTCTCTCCTCTTTTCTTTGGTTAATTTTTGCGGGTTTTTAGAGAGAGACCGAGAATGGAATTTTGATTTTTTTGAGGGGTTATTGGATGGTTTTCAGATGAATTTTTGTGGGGTTTTGATGGAGAGAGGTAGAGGAACATGAATCTACGTTAGAAATTGATGAATTGATGATTTTTGAGGGAAGGACAATTCGGTCCGAATTCGGTTTCGAACGTTTGGCTCGGTTTTTGGATGAACCGAGGGTTGATTTGGAATCCTTGGGTGATTTTGAGTTGAATGGTATGGTTGAAAATATTGGGTTATGTTTGGCCCGGGATTAGGGACTATTTGATGTTGTTTTGTAACGAAAGGACTAAAAGTGAAATTTACCATATTTTGAATATTTTGAGGACTGGAACTGATATTGGACAATTAGGGACTGAATTGGAATTATGCAGTGGCAAAATTGTAATTTTGAATAACTTGGGTAAAATGGTAATTTTAGAAAATTGATGGATTTAATATTAATTTTAAATTAGTTAGAGAATTAAATTAGAAATTCTTAAAGGTTTGGAGACTAAGATTTAATTTTCTGATGTTTTGGGAATTAAATAGTAATTTTGAAAAGTTGGAAAACTGATCTATAATTTTACACCGAGGTGTAATAATTAGACAGTTGTGTTAGACTCTGGGGCCGAATTAATTTTCGGGATTTTTAGAGTGTTTTAGTTGCATATGTATTTGCACGTATTTCGGTACAATCACGGTACCATGTCTAATTTGTGAATGTGTTATTTGTTACAGCTCTGCGTGGTTTCTAAGGAGACCATTTATTCACCAGTCGACCGTACTTTGGATTATTGCTCGGAATTCAGGTGAGTGTGATAGCACTTTAGACACGTAGGCTGTGTCCTCTAAAATTGGTATATGTTTTTGTCATGCTGGAACTTGGCATGAAATTGAAATTAATAAAGGATAGAGAATCCTAAAAATAAGAATTATGTGATAACCTTGGTTGTGGAAACCAATTTTGATAATTTTTATGTTTCCGAAAAATAAATATTAAGTTTTTAATATTTATTTATTTTGATATCTGCAATGAATGTTTTGGGTTTTTTTGAAAATATATTCTTGAGTGAATATATTTTATTTGAAATAAATACTCTA
>CAODLS010262623.1:0-12206 GCA_948243855.1 Flueggea neowawraea
TATTGGTTTCTTTGTCCAATTCTCAATAGAGAATTTGGAGAAGAAACCTACATGGTTTACCCTAATGGTTTCATTGTCCAAGGTAAGACCTTAGACATTTTTTCGAGAAAGATGGTATATTCATGTATGTTATGATAATGCCAAAGTGAATCTTGTCATTCCGACTTAGTGTGGACATCACACTCGTAGCTAGAATTGGTCTAGCATACTTGAATGACTCCAAAGATTGGTCATGATCCAGCTTTGAGATATACATTATGGGTTGACTTTAGAGTCAAACTCCAAGAAATCGTTTGAGTGAGTTGTTGCTCTTCTCTATGAGATAGATCAACAAAGTACTTGAATGTTTCAAGATACAGAAATGCATAACCCATAGATATCCCGTGACTAAGAACAAATCTCTTAGTAAGTACATGTGTCCATAAATCTATGTGAGAGGAAGAACGTGTAAGGAATGTTCTCCATACTAATGTCATATGGATGTTTTTTGTATTATAGAGTATATGTATTGATTACAAGATCCCGTCTTGCATTTTACAATTGTGAGTTCATTGTAAAAGGCAAGAAAAAGTCGTATGAAAAGATACGTACGCCATATGATAAATTCCTATGTTGATCATTAAATGATCAGATGCTAAAATTGAGAGACTTTTAGCATATTTTTGTCTTAAAGCCGGAAGTAATCCTGTTAAGTTTGGATTAATGTTATATGTCAAAACAATTATTAATCGAAGATTATGTGTGGTGTTGATAATTTTGTATAAACATGAGCTCCTCCAAGTGAAAGAACAAACATCACAACACATGATCATACCATGTGTGCTATATACACGACCATAGGGATGAAAAATATTAAAAAACGATCTCGCTTTTTCTAGTGTGAGACCCTGCTGTGAACATATGGTTCTTAGTTGTAATATCCCTTACTGTTACAGTCGAAGTACTGTAGCATTTCGTCTAGTTTTAGGGTGTTCAGGATGTGAGGAATCTTGATTTTTTAGGTTTGATCTCGGTTGGAAGCGTCCAACGTGCATTCTGCGTGCATTGGAGATTCTGGAGGTCGTCTACGTGTGTAGATGAGGAGTTTTGCGTATGTTGATCGACATTTGAGATGGGTTATAGATGTGCCTCAGCATGTCTACGTGAGTTGGAAAGGTTCAGTATACGTGAAACGTCCCTAGAACGTGCACTGAGAGTGTGAGGAAAGAATTGTATGCGTTGTATATGGTAGAGCGTGCATAGATCTTGGTTCTGAGCATGATAAATCATCAGTTCAGCCATCTGCGTGTGTTGAGGAGGGTACAACCTACGTAGAGGACAAAACTACACGCATAGAAAGAGTACTGCACACGTAGATACATGCCTTTTGGAAGGTTGTGAGTGCAACGTGGCATGTCAGTTGTGTGAGGCTATAAATACCTCCAGTTGTTCTTTTCCGTCATAACTCACTCTTTATCACTAAAATCACTCTCTCAATCATCCCTTTCCATTTCCTTTGCTTCTCTTGCTTTTTTTTATTCCTCTTGGATCTTTAAAGTAAGAATTATTTTTTGATCCTTCCTTTTACTTGATTTTGATCATGAATCATTTGTCTAGAGATTTAGCTGAGATTTTTGGATTGTTCTGACTTCTATGTTTCTGATGGCTTGGAGCTTGTCTGATGTTAAGTTATGATTGATAGAGGTTGGAATCAATAGATTTTAGTTTTGATTTTGGGAGTTTTGTGGTTGTGTGATATGGGTGTAATCTGAGCTAGCTGTTATATATTGATGAATATGAGTTAGAAATACTATAATCATGGTTAGTTTGGACGGATTTGAGGATTTGTACCTTGAGGTATAATTGATCCGAGATTGAGAATGTTGATTCTCAATGATTATGATCTATTTTGATACAGAAGATGTTAGATTCATGTCTTTGAGGATGTTTAGAGCACTTGAGAGTGTTCGGTTAGTTGAGAATAGTTCGTTGGAGAGTTCGGCATATGCATTGCATTGTACTCATGCATTCAGTAAGGCCACAATACCATATTTAATGATTATTATGTTGTATTTGCTACAATATCTTGTGCTTACCAGCACCAACAGTCACCCAACAACGGTCTTTGATTGGATTCCTAGAGCTTGAGACATCTAGGTGAGTGGATGACAGCTTCAGACACATAGGTTGTGTCTCGAAACTGTTTATGTTTTTTTATGTGTATAACACATATTTGGAAACTAGACTAATTTAAGGATTGGTTAATTAAAGGATTATGTGAATAATATTCACGGATTTATTTTTTAGGAAAGTTACATATATATATTGATATATATGTTTTCCAAATGTTTTGACGATGAGATATGCATGGTTTTGATTATGTTTTTGATTGTGGACACATTTGCTACGAGGTACGTAGCCTTTGGTATACCAATGCATGTTATGACCTAGCTATCGAGGTAAACGGTATTCATGTTACCCTGGCTCGGTACATGATTGGATTATGGATCAGTGACAGAGTCCACGATCATTATACGGTGGGAGAATGACATAGATCACACCACGATTTCCTATGGTCCCATGATAAGAAAATTATGTTTCCAGGAAAACATAATACAATTGGTAGTATTTTACCAACGCGTATGTGTTTGCTTTTGGTGTAAACGTTTTAGAAATGTTTTCTTGGCAACTATACTATGTATATAGTGTGTATATATGTATACCTATCGTATGTCGCATGTGATAGTTTTTAAATGGTTTTCAAACCAGTCTTTGTGAGGCATGTATGAGGCGATCTGGAGTGTTATCCCTCACTCACTAGGTTTAACTCCTTTGTTTTTTGTGTTGCCTTGTTTCCATTTTATAGATTGACTGGACTCGACAACATCTTGGCCGGGCTACTTCATTTGTATTGGAGCTTCACATCCGAGATGTTGTTGGGTTATGGGGTCTGTGTTTTGCTTTTGTATACTGATTTGCCATTAGTTCGCTTTGTAAATGTTTAGCATATATTATATTTTGATAAATATTATTTCATATAAATATATATGATTTTCCTCCAATGCTTTACTGAAAATATTTTATGAATAAATGAATGGGTAAAGTTTATGATTCTATGAGACTTGTGCAAGATAGGCAATACTATCATAGACGGTTCACCTTGTACGCCGGCCATGATCCGAAAATGGGTCGTGACAAAAGTGGTATTAGAGCCTAAGTTTCGTAAGTTTGAGTAGTTATGTACTCTGATACCAAAGGTGGTATAAAGACATAGGCTATCGTACAGTCTGGGGTCGGTGTGGAGCCTAGGTATCTTTGATTGAGTTTGTCAGATTTGCCTCTGAATATTCTTTGATTTTCGTTTGGGCACTGTGGCAGATGCATATATATTGATTTGCACTTATTTTTCTTTGATAGAAGACGTGGTAAAGGCTGTGGGAGGCCTATACGTGTGCCAGTTAAGCTAATAGATTAGTCTGCAGCAGACCATCATGACGCAACTAGTGTGTCTGAGGTTGCGGCACTAGCACCTCAGCCACCACATGTGGGTTAGATGGATGTTTTTGAGAGGTTTACTCAGATTTTGTTGTGAGTTGAGGCTTTGTTAACTGGTTAGGCAGCTGGAGTTCAGCCAGTTCTGCCAGTGACTGCAACACCACCTGTTCCTCCACCTCAGCCGGAGATAGTTGCGTCTACACCTGCTGTGACTCTGGTAGTACCTCAGTCAGATGCTGAGTCTCGTTTGGCTAGGTTTATGAAGCTTTCTCCGCTGAGATTTTCGGGGAAGTTGGTAGAGGATCCTCAGGATTTTACCTTCGCGGTTGAGTAATGTTTTGAGGCGATGGAGCTCACCGATGATATGGCAAGGGTTAGATTGGCCTCATTTCTGTTGGACGGTCGAGCTGCTAGATGGTGGCAAAATCAGAAGCTTAGGGGGATATCTTCTTGGGAAGGGTTTAAGATTGAGCTCACACCATCTCTTCTTCCTTTGAGTGAAAGGGATAGGAAGACAGACCAGTTCAGTGAGTTCTGACAGAAGCCTGGTATGTCTGTTACTGAGTATGATGACCGATTCAGGGAGCTGAATATATATGCACCTGCAGAGGCCCGTAGTGAGGAGGCCTTAGCAAGAAAATTCCTGAATGGGTTGATACTTAAGATCAGGAGGGTGGTGGAGACCTAGAGATTGACCACTGTTGCTTAGATTTCAGAGGATGCGAGGGGTATGAAGTATTAAGATGAGAGGCAGCCGAAGGAGCCCAAGAGGGCTAAGATTGAGAGTGCATCTGGAGGCTAGCAAGTCATGGCCAGAGTAGTCATTCGGACCACAGACGTATATATTCATTTGGGGCCCAAAGGCAGAGTCAGGAGTCCCAGAGCAGTAGCGTGGTACAGCCAGCTGTGCGTATCAGGGGTCAGAGTGTTGGAGGCCCACAGGCAGTTTGTGAGACTTGTGGGAGGAGACACTCTAGTACTTGTGTCAGGGCCACATGACTTTGTTTTTACTGTAGACAGCATGGACACAAGATTGCTAAATGTCCTCTGAAACGTGAGTCAATTTCGCAGTCGGTTCAGTCGGTAGCAGGAGGTTTGGGCACTGCTAGCACGGGGGTTGGCAGAGGAGCAGGCCGAGATACCACTGATTCAGGAGTTGTAGCCAGAGTGGGCAGGGCAGTGGTCGTGGTCAGGCCGAACCGAGCAGCTCTGCTACTGGTGGACATTCTGACTGGCAGTCAAACCACAATCAACTTTTTGCTGCGTGATCAAAAATTAGTCAAATAGAGGTATTTGTGAAAACGTTTTCAGTGTTTTTGCATTTTGAAATGGCCTTAAATGTTTTTTCATTTGTGTATTTTAGCCTTTTGTTTGTTATATTTTTTTATAATTCTCCCAACACTCGGATGAGTTGAGTCTAATATTTAAGAGGAGTATAGTCCGTATCAATAAGATAGTAGCTCTATGTGACCAGTTATGGTAACCTTGTCCCCTTAAATTATAAGAAGCAACCATTTCCAACCAGTTGGTTGTTGTTCATAAACAGCCAAAGCTTTTTGGGTAGTTTCTTCTTGGCAATGAGTATTTTAAGATCTTCAAAATGGCCCCCATAACCTGTTAGGTGAGTTAATCATCATTCTGGCATTGTGCCATCAATTGGGTCACTACTTGATTGACGCTAACACAATCCTTATTGGTGGTTTTGTTATAACCCTGTAACTGCATCTATTTGGATTCTTTTTAGAATTTTTTATTTAGTAATTACAATATAAACGA
The DNA here is from genome assembly GCA_948243855.1 of Flueggea neowawraea. Classification (NCBI taxonomy): domain Eukaryota; kingdom Viridiplantae; phylum Streptophyta; class Magnoliopsida; order Malpighiales; family Phyllanthaceae; genus Flueggea; species Flueggea neowawraea. The sequence continues at coordinate 5,251 of CAODLS010262623.1, forward strand.
ATCTCTTTCTTCTCCACTAAATAAAAATTTAGAATGTGATAGAAAAAATTACTCGCCTCTAGAAGTTGGATTAGAGTTATGTTTGTCTTAACTTATAAATGACTTACTAAATTTTAGTTATTTTTTCATAATTTCATATACAATATAGTCACTATCGTTATTTTTTTCATTAAAGCTGTTAATATCGCGTTATATGGAATTTTTGTTTAGGTCACCACTCTAGGTGTCAAATTTTTTTATTAATGAACATTTATCAAATTTTCAATATCTTCACTAATCTTCTATTTTATTTAAACTTTTTCTTATGGTCATTAGTCTTTGATTTTATATATACCTTATAATATCCTTGGAAATGACGAATACCCTTCAAATTTCCCTCGAAGAATGAATTAGGTACGTGCAAGATAAGAGAGCACGAAAACGCCCCAACAAGAAGAAACAGAAGATCCCAAGCTTGGGAACTACTCAAGCCAGAAATGAGAGGAGGCAAGAAATTAAGGAGATTTGGCTTGGCAGCAATGCTTTGGTATATCATTCTTTTCCTTTTTAACACATTCTGTTACTTATCAATATTTTCATCCCTTCATGATCACTATGATGTTGTATGATTAAAAGGTGCCTAAGCACCCACAAAAAGAAGGGTCACCTAATGACATTTCCACATGCTTTGGCTCTCTCTATATCCCTTTCAAGGTCCCCATGATTGTACATCACATTGCTTTTTATACTTATCCACATTTTCATGTTCATATGTATCATTACTACCTATATAAACCTATCATTTCCCTTTCTCAACTCATTCAGTTTCGTTTGATTTCGAGTAGCTTAAATATGTTAGAATTGGCTAAGATCGACAAACATCACTTGTAGTTGTTTGGGAAATTATGGTTGTTAAGGAGGTTATAGAAAATGATGTAAAAGTCCAAGTTCGTTATATTGATTTCATTATGTCCAGTTGGGTAGTTCAACTGTTGAGTACCTATACCTAAAATTATAAGATCGTTCAAGATATAAGATAAGTGAGTTAAAATTATTTAAAGATTTTCAAGAATTGGGATGAGCTTCTTATCAATAATCTAACTTCAAATATAGGTGCTAACTTCCAAGATCCAATAGTGTTACAACATGCACAAGATGAATAGATTTTTTTTTTCTGAATGGACTTTCCAAAATATAGATAGAGTATGTCACCAATAGACAATTTTGATTATTGGAATAGAATAGAATTGGTAGTATACAAGTCGAGGGACAAATGTTGGTGATTAGTTTGGAAGTGTTTAAAGACAAAACTTTGATGAGTTCCTTGTACGTGACTTTCAGAATCATGATCATCTTTTATTAATGCATTTAGTTGCATTATATATACGTACTACAGCAATCACGAGTGCTACTGAAGTGGGGATATGCTTAGAAGTTAGAACTAGTTGAAAAAGAAAAATAAAATATTGAAAAAACCAATAAAATTAAGAAGCTGAACATGCAGTGATAATTGGATTGAGACTAATTAATATATTTGGGTTGTGGGATTATAGGTGGAACATTGTGTTGGTTTAATGATTTGGGCACAAATATACTATGTTAGTTCAACAATTAGTACATTAATTCTAAATAAACTATGTATCCACTGCTTGGCTAAATTAATTAATTAGCAGTTAAATAGTTGATTCTATGGATTCTATTATGCCTTATACTATCTTGAGACTTGTGTAGCAAGATCGATTGATTGCAGCTTTCTCTTCTAATATGCTCTTTATTTGTTTCTTAAGTCAAATTAGTCTAGCTAAGTTGATAAAAATAAGTATCGCACATTTAATCGAGTGAACCTATTTGATTAAATTTTTGTATAAAATAGTCGTTTATTCACATATAATATTGGAAACACTTGTTTGAAAATTACTTAATCATCTAATCTCGAGATCAATAACTCACTCTTTCTTTAAGATAAAAAATTAACTCATACAAACTTTTAGGTAAATTGCTATGGGAAACAAATGGGGAACATTTTCATGGCTTGTTAACTTTATTTTAGAAGTTGATAATCTAGAGGTCGCAAAGCAAGTATGGGCGGCCATCACTCGTCATGTTGACCCAATTAAAGATTAACACTTCTGCGAACATACCAATACTTATTGGGACAGGTTGCCCAAATTTTTGCATTTGCCAGGCAATAGGGAAATCAATAAAAGCACGTTTGCACCAGTAAAAGAAAAAGAAAATGAAGCAGTTCATTTGAGTATGGATAATGGATTAATCTTTTTTTGTTAATGAGTAATTAAATTTCTAAGTAATCAGGTAAAAGCATGCAATTCAATAAAATTGTGAAATGCAGGGAATACTCATTATTATTATTTTTAACAACGTGTTTGTTTGAGATAAAATTAATACATTTTAATAAATTTAATCTAGAATAATTTGATAAATTGAAAAAAGAAATACACCCAATAAAGTAAAAACCATATTCTGGTGTTGCAATATATGTTAACGGACTTTATTGTAAATAAATGACAACCATTTCTTGTTTTGATTGAAAGAAAGTGAAATCGAGAACGACTAGTAGTAACATACGTCAAACAGACAGATTGCATGCAAATAAAAGTGTTAATTAGCACTACTACTTTAACAGCTCGGACAAGAATTAACTAAAGGAAAATATTTTAAGCTTTGACTTCTTTTTTCTTCTTTTCCAAATAAAGGTATCTTTTGGCTGGATTTTCATACACCGAGATTAAAGTTTATTTACCTTTTAATTGGATATGGTATTGATACCAAGTGATGCATATTTTCTTTGATCCATATCCGGACTCAATGATCGATTTATATACCATTCGTCTGTCTTTCTTGAGAGTGTTTAACTGCACTGCTCTGACATTATGCACATTTATGCTTAACGTTTGTATATTGCGTACTAACATATTATGTAATCTTATTTTTACATGTAGCATAATCTAGAGTCCTTCCAAACCTTATAAATATTTAGACCTTAACTTGTGCAAGGGATAATTGATACTTAATCAATCAACTCTTTAACCTTACATAATCTTTTATACTCAAGTGACTTTGTTTTCGTACAAAGAGTGATTAACATTTCGGAAATTAGAACATCAAGAATTTTTTCCCTTTCAACAGGTGTTTTTTTTTTTGAAATTTGAACTCATAACTTCTTACTAGACAGCCATCTTAAGATTAACATGTTAACTACTGAACCAAAAGCTTATTGGTATATTGAATTGACTTTACTTTTAAGTATTTGAAGAACTCATAAAAATTTATTAAATCTCCTCTAATCCTTTATCTTACAAGACACTAGCCAAAAAGTCTACAACCATAAGTATTCTCCTAAACATTAAGCTTTAATTTACAATTAGACAGCTTACAATTAATATCAATTAACACCTAAAACAACTTTTGGCATGCAATGGTCCAAAGTTGCAATAATTCAAACGAAAGAGAAATTTGGTCACAAAGTTGATGGAAACAAATAGGGTCACAAAGCTTGATACCGCCAAAAGGGGGTTTAATTGGGAAACCAAAATATAGGGAAAAATTTCTTTTTCTTTTCTTCTTGTTGACTGTATCCATCTCACTTTTCCTACACCTACCCTAATTAGCGGGGCCCACGTTACCGTTGTGATTAATCTCTCCCTCTTTTAAATTATTAGCAGTTGATGTGCCCATTTAAATATGCCCATTTTACATTTTTGTCCACGTTGTCAATTGTTCTTTTTTTTAAATTCTGAAATTACTGAATTATGTGTGACGTTGGCAGGAGGATCTGAATTTAAAATTATTTGTTTTATGGAGGAACTGTATTTCAAACTTGTGTTAATTATGCAAGAAAGGCTAGTGAGAAATTAAGAATTTTAACTATTTGCCAAATGATTAAAAATTCATTCATTCATTTCAGCCAAATAAAAATAAAAATTTTAGTTTAGTTTAGTAAGAGAGTTGTTGGTTTATTGGTTGTCCGCTGAATTGAACAAAACAAAACAAATTATTAGAAGAAAAGAACATCGTTAATACTCTAATTACTAGAGTAAGTGTCAACTCTTTAAGAATTAAAAAATCTTATTAATTTAAAAGTTGAATAAAGACATATATTTCATTGACACATTGTTAAATCGCTAATAATATAGCTATTTCTATTAGCTCTTAAAGAATTTTATAGACAAAAGAAAAATGATGCTTTCACAGTATAATTTTTAATTACATAAGTATTGATGAATATTAAGGAATAGATTAAAAACATCAGTACGTATTAATTTACAAATAGGTTTGTAACTCATTAATATTAAAATCAATTTCAATCTTAAAGATTTTATGATTCGATATTTGAGAACAGATAAAAATAACTTTAAAAAGAGTATGTAAAAGACTACGGTTTAAATCGAGTAAGGAAAACCTTCAAATTGATACTCTAATTGAGCAAAATTCTAAATATAGGTTTGAATAATTCAACTTCCCTCCGCTCCCGAGCAAGGTCGTTATCGAAGAACCGTGACTTGCAATATATCTTATCTTCTCAAATCTTCAATTCATGCAATTAATTTAAATTTCAAACACTATTATAACCAACCAAATTAAAAAAATGTCCAAAGACAATCGACATTCCCTATCATTTTCAACTTTTGTTGCATCCAGCAACTTATAATGCCACCACACTACACTTGTTCTCAAAGGTATTCACTACTTTACCATTTTTAATTTAGTGAAAGATATTGCATAACAAGTATGTAGTTTGTAATTATTAAGATGCCTTAATTAGGATTATACTTATATATTGCTTATGTCTCCATAAATCTTGTAATCAAAGACATTATTTTCAGTATACGATGGTTATTGTGGGGTGACATACTAACATGTATTCTTTTTCTTTTTTCATGAAAGATGTCAGAACTTTGAATATGAAACCTGAAAAAAATTTCCTACTCTCAAGAGTTCTCTTTATTTTGAATAAAAATTAATTAAATATCGAAAAAATCTTCGAATTCACTTAAATGATTAATTGTGTGCATTATCAGCTTTAAATTTCGTTATTGATTTTGTTAATAAAAAATAAAGAAAACATCATTGTCTAACAAGATTTAAAAGTGGGTTAGTCATGGAGTAATGATATGTAATTAATCTTGTAATAGTTTTGAGAAAGATATAATATAATTATATATTGCTTAGGTAAGAGGGAGTTTACCTAATGTGTAGAAATGAATACGTAGCGCAAAATCATGTTTGTTAGAGTTGAACCACACTTGATGTTAAACTCAATTAGCCGTGGTTGTTAATTAAAAAGGGTTTTTTTTTGAAGAGAATTAAAAAGGGTTTAAGCAATAGAGATTGTGTTATTTCAAATGCTAATCTTGTTCTTTCTTGCTTTCGCGACACTTGTAAATATTTAGGAGGTAAACTTGTTTAATGTATAGTATGTTCCAATTAATTATATTTTTTACTATATTATAATGTAAAAGGTGTAAGTTTATAATTATAAAATGTAACAATTTTTATGTAAAATGACAAAAATATTAAAAAATCGACATTGAATTATAACCTATCTAACCATATAAATTTCTGTTTATTGCTTAATTTTTTTTTTAGAAATTTTATAACATATCCCTCAATAAAAATTCACACAATAATCAATTAATTCAACAAAAATTACCAATTTTTACATATGGAACTTTCCAATAAAACAAAACTAATTTAGTTTCTTCCAGATAACTCACACTCCTATTATATCCTATAGTCACCAGCAACAAAATGCCATAAATTCAAGTATCAAGGGCAATAACGGAAATTCAGTTAATTTTCCTTCATAAAATACTAACATCTTAGGCTGTAATCATAATCCAAATAACCTCGATTTGCCCAAATTGCCAACTCTGCATTCCGACAAATTACCAAAATTCAAAAACAAAATTTATTTATTTATTTTTTTCCTTCTTATCGGATCTAAAAAATTTAAAAAATAAAATAAATAAATAAAAAACACCTCTCCACCACCACTAACTAACCTGAAATAAATAATTTTTTTTAAAAATAAATTCAAACATTTCTCTCTGCAAACAAAAAAACCTTAAAAGCAACGGCAACAAGAACAACACGAGCCAATCCCTTCGAGAAAGCAAAGCCATCTGAGAGAGAGTTTCCTTTTTTTTTTTTAATTATTATTATTCATTAAAGAAAAACCGAAACAGCCTTTTGTGTTGTGTTGTGTTGTGTGTGTTTTCACTCTCTCTCACTCTTCGCTGTGTTTGTTTGTTGAGAAATGAGAGAGGATTATACAGGTGTTCAATCTCGTAACTCGCGCTTCTGTATCGGTACACGAAGAAGAGGAAGTTGGTTTCTGCTTGGCCGGTTTTGTTTCTGTGAGGATAGCCAAGGAGGACAAGCCAGCGGCGTTCATTTTTGTTCTGGTTCGTACATTTTCGACCTGCGAAGGACTATCTATTGCCTTCTCATGGCGTCTCTGGCCTCGGAATCTTCGAGGTCTTTGTGTTGTTGGAGTTTGGGTTCTTTTTTGTTTCAAATTTGATTTTTAATCTTCGGAGTTGACGAAGTTGGGTATTTTCGAACCTTAAATTTGTGGTGGTGAAGAACTGTGAGAGCTTTCTCTATTTTAGTGGATTTGTAGGGTTTATTCTGAAATGCTGGTGATTATTGGAACTGTGATTTTGAGGTTTTGAATTCGAGTTTTGGGTTCTTAACTTTATTTTGGGGCGTTAACAGTGTGTTTTTAATTGTAATGTGTTTTTTAAAATGATAAACTCCAATTTTAGCTTTCGGTTACACAAATGACTTTTGAATTTCTTTTGTTTGTTTCCACTGATCGGTTTCAATTTTGTGGTTTGAGTTTTATTTTATTTTTTTGGCCAAATTTCAGTCCTGATAAGCCCCATTTCTGGTTGTTGATTGAAATTGTAATTGTTGTTTTTAGTTTTGGTTTGATCTAAATCAAATATTCTAGA